>VZRF01004116.1:0-83338 GCA_013396875.1 Vireo altiloquus | reverse complement strand
CCAAACCTCTCCCCCGTTCCCTTCTCGTGCTTTCTGCACCTTGGCGGGTGGCTCGCTGCTGCACTTGTACTCACAGAGGTTTGCAACAAGCAGTCACACAGACCTGCGCTGCCACCGAGCCCCCACGGCCGCCGCTCCGCTCCCCGGCGCGCCCCCGGCCGCGACCCCCGCCCCGAAGCGCTGGAGGAGACAAACCCGGCGTCCCGGCGGCGGGCTCGGCCCCCTTGTTTGTGGCTCTCAGATCCATCATGGCTTCCCCCTGCCTTTCTGCCTCCCTGCTCCTTGTGTTCCTCCTCCCTGTGGCTGCCCTGTTTATATAGCGCTATTGCCGCTCTCTAATATAGACTCTGCTAGGATGGGAAGGTGCTTTCCAGCCCCACGTCACCGCCTCTCCATTTAAACACCACATCAGCCTTTAAATAGGGAGCGAGCCGCGGAGCGCGGGCTGGGAGGTGCATGCGTCCGCGGCGGAGGCTGGGAGCCGGGCGGCTTGTCCCTCGGATCCCGACCGGCCTTGCCCACCGCTTTCTCTTCCCTCCGCGCCGCCCGTCCCCGGTGGCAGTCGCCACCGGCCACGGAGCGGTGGTGCTTTGTGGGGACGAGGGTGACTCCTAGCCCATCTAAAAGGGCTTTCCTTTGCTTCTGTGCATTGCACAAAGACAGTTTTCATCTCCTCCTCCGTTTGAATCTGTTTACCTTTTCCGTCCTTTAAAAAATTTTTTTTAATTTTTAAAATATTTTCTTATTTTGCTTGGTTGGTTTTGGTGTGAGGGTTTTTTGTTGGTTTAGAGTTTGGGGTTTTTTGTCCCTGGCACACGTTCCTGTATAAAGTCTTCAAAGTAGCTTTTCTGCTGCGTGGGGAAAGGAGTGTTTAAACGGTTCTTACCCAGTGTATCGAGGAGAGTTGTGGTATTTATTTTATGGCGCTTTGCCAAGGGCTGACTACAGCTGTCTCCCCAAAAATGAATATTCCAAGTTTTATTTATGGGTCATGGGCCGCAGATGCTACTCAGTGATTTATGTATGTTTCTGGTGTCTAAAGTCTACAAATATTTTATTGCAGTTCAGGCAGAGCAGTGGTTTTGGAATTTTCACTACTCGGTTTCATTACAGTATTTGGTATACTACAAAATATACAAAAGAAAATGAAATTTTACAGACCTACTTGTGAGCTAGGTTTGTGAAAATGAGAAGCAACATCTTTGATTTGATATTTTGTCAGCTTTTGTGTCAGAAAATTCTAAGAAAGTAGTCAGCTGTTACACAGAGGGCAGTTACTCAGCAGGATGCATATTGAATGTGTGTGATTTGAATCTTAGTTGTCCTTCTGTTTATAAACTTCTTGCTTTGTGTTTTCATAGTAAGAAAAGGATCGAGTTCTGTGTAGTAAATTAGAGGTTTTGCTTCTCTTTCTTGACCAAGGTCATACTGAATAGCAAAAAATACATTCATTGAATAACCTCCAGAGTACTTCTAAATATTTTTGACTTGACAATTTACTAAGACTTTCTTTCTTTCACTGTATTTCTGTACTGGGAGTTCTTTTTGAAAGGTGTCAGTGTAAAATCTTACAGTTTTATTGAATTGGGTCTCATTCAGTAGCAAGAAATACATAGTTTACCCAAGGGTTGCCAAAGATGAGTAGGAACGTTTTAAAATGCTGCAACCATGTGACTTTAGGACGCTGGACTTGGAGCCTAATGTATTAATGGCATCATGTCAGCATCTGATCAAATCTGAATTGCTAGAAATCTGTTGTGTAATAAAAGACAAATACTAGGTGTTAACAGTTACATGTAGTATAAGGTTTTACAGGTGATAAAGGTAATTTAATTGTAAAAGTCCACAACAACATAAAAAAGCTCAAATTGTAATGCTTACAATGTAGATTATATGTGTTACTTTTTTTATGCACATCTTCGATGTAATTGTGACTAGAAGTAGTTACCTTTACGATGTGCTCTTCTGGCTGCATGTGGCCAGCTTAGAGTGGTGACTGCACGGCTGGGAGAAAGATTAGCAGTGTTTCAAGGAGAGCTGCAGAAGCAACCAGGAACAAACTGTTGTCAAATGTACAAAGCATGCTGTGGTCTGTCTCTCCATAACATGTTAGTTATTGGAAACCCAAACTGCTAAAATCCCAAGTGTTGTGATAATAATTACAAAGGATTGCAGTTTTTGTACCCTTGAAGCAGAAGAAATGTAGGAAGTGTAAGCCCCCAAAGGCATGTGGCATTTCTTTAAATAGCTTGCTGATTGCTCCTGGATTTGGAGTGTGCGTGTAGCAGTGTCACCATACTCAAAAGTTTTCTTTACAAGATGCACAGAGAAAGTAAAATATAATCATTCCCTTCTGTTCCTGGAGGGGGAAATAGTAGATTCCAAATCTTTTCTATATATTCGTGGTTGTATCTAATAAATCAGGAAATTTAATTGTTGTCTTTAATCTGTAGTAAGTGCTTGGAATAGTGTTTATTGAAGAGTGATTTGAGTATTTTGCTCTTAAAAGAGCTTGACATTTACAGAACTGTACTCTTTATGAGTGCGACACTTTAATATTAACCAGATGAAAGCACAATTATTTTAATAGCAATCTTTAAAGTTTCCATTTGTTTTCATTGCTTTCTCTGACTGAATACAGAAGCTTGTTGGAAAGCTCACCTACTGTCCCATCTTTAGACTTATTCAGGAATTGTATTACCATATTTATTTTTTGAGTAAGCAGTCTATGGAAATAGTTTCGTCATTCAACTCGAGAGTCTTAGATATAAACAGCTTATATAAACTGCTTCAGCATCATATAAATAATGCTTAAAGCTAACACTTAGTGTATGTTGAAAACAATACATTGTGCTTTCTTTTGAAGCCTGGAACTTAAGACTGTTTTGGAATTTTACTGGATATGCCTCTCTTGAGATAGGAAAAGAGCATTCTGTGATGCTCTTCAAAATTCCACTGTGGATGTCCCTTGAAGGCATTGCTGCCCCCAGTGCAGGAGGTGTTCCATCCACCTGGGTTGGCTGTTCAGTAGGAGTGTACAAAAGAGAATTTCAACTGGACATGATATTTCTGAGTGTTATGTAAATGTATAGGTAAAATCAGACAGACACTCATTATAAGCACGCAAATGTTTTGTTCTCCTTTTTCTTCCTCCTAATCACTGAGCCATGAGTGTATTGTGTTTATTACTGTGCGATTGGAACAGTGTCTGAAAATTCTGACCCATTTTGAGATCCAGTGCACTGTGAGGCTCATGCAGAGGGATATGCGCATGTACAGACTGCTGGTGGGCTTGTTAACCCACGTGGCCCTCGGCTCAGTCCACCCTTGCAGGACTGTCCTGTTTTGGGAAATTTACCCACTTGCTTGGACTGTTTTAAGTAATGCAGAAGGATCCTGGGACAGCAGTGGCAGTGTAAACATCTGTGCTCTTAACCTGCCCTTCTGAGGTCTTGCTAAGCTAATGCTGGACACTGGAAACCAGTATCTGCTTGAATTTGTTTTTTCTCTTATCTACATAGGGAAAAAAGGAAATTCCCAAGCAGACTGTTAAGCTGTAGAGTCAGTTTGTTTTATCTGAATGTTGGTATCTTTCTTACAGGCCTTTGTAGACTCAGAAGGCTTTGTGAATAAACCTTACAAAAATACCTGACTGTGGAGATAGGAGAAAGTATCTACTGGTGAAAATTATTAGGGCCTGGTTATGTAAAATCCCATTTATTAGAAAAGTAGACCTAAGAGGTAATTTAGGGAGGGGAGGATTAAAGGAGAAAATGCACCCTCCATCCTCCTGGAATTTTGATTGTAATTTGAGGCATACAGGTAGTTCTCTTGACTTAAATAAAGTAACTTACATGCTTGAGGTTAAGCGTGTTTATTTGCAGAATGTGGTTTTGGCATTAAGGAACAGATGCTTTTAATATAATAAGAAACAATATGTGGAACAGGTTAAGTAGTATTTCCGTACTAGTTGAATCATATAAGCTTCATGCAATTTGTTTAATTATAGAAATAATACAACTTAATGTTATTAAGTAAAATGTCTTTTTGCATCTGTTATGAATTAAGTGGAAAAATAATCCTGTTAATGGTGTTTGCTATTTCTGAGTTACTACACAGATTTAAAATATTAGCACTCAAGAGAAGGCTGGCTTTGATACTCTGTGTCAATGTTTATAAGCTTTGTTGATGCAGTATTTGAAACCTGGATAAGTGAGCATGCAGTATGGTGTATTTTGTTTCTTTTGGGGAAGTCGTGGACATAGGTGCTGTAAATGTAGTAGTCCAGGATGGCAAACTTACCCTATTACTTCAAGCCAGAAATTTTTGGTGGTTTTTTCTTTTGTTTTGGTTTTTTTGGGTTGTTTTTTTTTTTTTTTTTTTGAAAGACGGGTAACAAAAGGCTGAATGATAACATTTCAGCTACTTGATTTGCAGCAGCATGTTTTAAAGCTGAAATGTGATCAACAACATAGAGTGGTATATTGGGTTTTGTTGGGGTTTTTTGGTTTATGTTTGCTTTTCTTTTTTGGGGGTAGGGGCTGGGGCAGAGGTTGTAAAAAAAAAAAAATAACTTGAGCACACCCTAATGCAGGGTTTTTTTAAAACAGTAAGGACATAATGCATTAAGCAACCATCAGACTGCTTATTTCCAGGTTCCAAATATGTTCTTTTATTCCCTTGTAATCTTAATGCATTTTCTTAAGTTTTATTTTCCTTTTTTAACCCCTACATCTAAAGGTAAAGATATTCAGCTATTTTTTGTGCTTATTGACACTCAGATTTTCCCTGGATTAGTAAATCATGTGCTGCTAGTCTCCCTACATTGTTCCAAAATTTAGGCATAACAATTCCGTTGCATGTGCAACATAATCTTTAGGATTACTGCAACAAATTCAACACTTCTGGAATGCATTAAGTTAATGTCTGTGCATAAAATAAATGCTCCAATGCATGCAGTAAGTTTGGGTAGTTCCAGCACCTCTGGACTAACTGCTTGTGTTTGGTGCAGATTTCCTGTGTGTGCATTGGAGGCACAGCCTTCCTGGAGTGTACCACTGCACCAGTACAGGATAATTGTTTTGCATATATACAACATGTCTGATGTGTACGGCATCATTCAGGATTTATTGCTTAAGGGAGTTAGACAGTGGGGCTGAGGGGAATGACAGTTTAGAGAAAGTTGTGGCTATTTTCTGATCAGTTAAAAATTGGTGTATTCCCAGGCCAAGGAGCAGCCTTGGTCAGTGAAGTATATATGGTTCACAAGCTGCAAGATTGATCAGCCATAATTTACAGCTTGTAGTGCTACCTTGCAATTAGATAGCACAGATATTTAAGCCCAGGCAAAATCCCACTGAGGTTCATACGTACAAAGAGAGGTCCAAGCTGTACTTGTTTAAAAGGTATAGCATGTGCATAGTATAGTTGTCATGTGGTTCTATGAATTAAACTTTATGCTTTAATTGATAATGCTAAATGTTTGCATTCTCTGTTTTAAATTGTACCTTTATTTTAAAATTTACAAAATGGTTGAAGTTGGAAGGGACCTCTAGAGGTCTTCTTGCAACCCCCCTTCCCAAGTGAGGCCAACTAGAGCCCAGAACGATGTCCAGATGGCTTTTGAGTGTCCCCAGAAATAGAGGCTCCAGAATCTCTTTTGGCAACTGAAAGTGAACTGACAATTCACTTTAATAGTTAAGGTGTGAAAGCAGTGTAAATTGAAATGTGAAAGCATTAGCACTGATTTAAAACAGGTCTGTCTAGCCTGTCTTAAAGAGTTTCTGAAAGCAAATACATAATAAACAGGACATTCACATGAATCCTTCCAGTTTTTTGAGCTTTCAGTGTTTTTCAGCTCAAGATCATTCTGATCTTGGTACCTGTTGAACTAGTAAGCACTAACAAGTTTCTTTTCCTGTCTTTAATGTACTTTCGAACTTTGAATATTCTTTAAAGCATTTTGCACACATCGAAGCATTTTTGCGTATTTAGCATCTACATTTACAAAAAGAAAACAAATTGACTGAATGGAAAGCAATCTTCTTTTCTCTGTTTTGAATTATGGTCTTCATGGCTTGATAACTGTTGTGCCGTAGTTATGTCACAAAAGATTGTGAGCTGTCCCTTTCCTTTTCACCTTGTTTGAGCTGTTCTTCCTGATTTATACCTTCCTGGATATTTCAGTCACTTGGAAACATGCAGTGTATTCCGAAATGCAGTTTTTTGTGGGGGGAAATCTTATTTTAATGTTAAAGTGACAGATTTTTTTCAAAACAATGCTGACTAGTTACTGTTTTTTTTAAAGCCTAAATTGTACAGGTCCGTAATTGAAGATGTCATTAATGATGTCAGAGAAGTTTTTCTGGATGAAGGAGTGGATGAACAAGTTCTCATGGAACTCAAAACAGTAAGTTGAACTTAAAAGTTCTTTTTAATAGACCAATGCAGCAGTTAGTTTCCAAATGTGGCTACTGTTTTTCACTGTAGAAATACTAGTTTTTAATTAAATTAAGCACTGTAATCTGCATATCTGTAGCCCCATACCATTTGAATTGCACTGTTGTGTAGACAGATCTGCTCACTTTATTTTTTGTAATCTGGTAACAGCAGTCATTAGAATGTGGTGTTATTTTGATCTCCAAAACACTGCATCTTTAAAAAAGGGAAAAATATGTTTATTTTAGAGACAAACACTTCTTAGTGTTTCTCTGCAGGAGAAATAAAATGCTTGATGTTTTTGTCTTTTTGAAGAAGAGTTGCATTGTTGATGCATCGTCAGAGTTTTGCATGTATGGTTGTTTGCAAAAGTATTGTCATTCAGAAGTTAGTATGTATTAAATCCCACTCTATGCATCACACTTACCTGAAGCTCTGGTTCAGAATTGTTTTACGTGGAGTGTAAAACCAAAGGTCCAAAATAAAGGCAGGATGTTAACCTAAGCTTTAGTGGCTTTCTTGAAATTCTCCATGAGTAAAAAAAGCCCTTCAAAGGGGAAGGGAGAAAGCAGGGAAAAAAAAAAAGGCAAGACAGCACTGGAAAAAGAAACTGGGAAAGTAAATGACATCTTTTCTCATCTTCTTCAGTGAGCATGGTGTCCCACATTCACAGTATTTTTGAAATATTAAAAAATAGATGGAGTGGGAAACAAATTTTGAGTTTGACTAGACAGAAACAGGTGAAGACTTCTCCCATGAGACCATGACCTGTCTTGGTGGAAACACAGTGAGCACTGTAAAAAAAGTGCTCTGGTGTTTGTGTCACAGATGTGTTCTACAAATGTTGTCAGAAAAAATTATTGAAGAAAGAGACAAGAAAGAAAATTTAAGTATTGAGGAGGAAGGGAGCCTTAAGGAGATTCTGAAATCATGAGTCCTTGGTGCCTGTAGTATTTTTAACTCTGATGTATTACAGAATACTCATGTTGCTGTTTTTACAAGAGCTGCTTCTTTGCATCTCCGTCTGTCCTTTGGTGGTGTGTCAGATGACACAGAGAACTGTAGGACTGGAGAAGCTGAATTTGATCTTGTGGTAGAAACTGTATAGATTGTAGAGAGGCATTATCTTAGGTATACTGGTAGCTTCTGTTGAAATATGCTAGGAGGCAGTAGTCTTTAAGCAACTTTTATTGAGGAGTTCCAAGAAAAAATGGCTTGAGGAAAGCTGTAATAAAGAATATTTTTTTTGTTTAAAGAGGTAAGAAAGAAAGAATATAGGAAAATGGAAGACTTGAAGTCTTATTTTAAGTTACCAGTTTATCTCAGTTCATGCTTCTGTTAGGGCTGTTGTGAATCTTCTACGCTTGGAAGAAAGGAAGAATGTTAAAGCCTAATCTTGGACTGACAAGGGATATTTAATTTCTTTTCTTAACTCTGTGGAGTTACCTTTTGTCTGTATATGTCTGAAGGCTTTTTGGGCTTTTTGCTTGAAAGAAACGGTGAAAACAAACTCAATTTTGGAGTAATGTCATTATATTGTTACAAATCCTGTTGAGTAAAAGTTGTACACAGATATTTCTCTTTCCTTTTCCAAACTAGCTGTGGGAGAACAAGCTGATGCAATCTAAGGCTGTAGATGGCTTCCATTCAGAAGAGCAGCAGCTTTTATTGCAGGTGCAACAACAGCAACAGCAGCAGCAGCAACAGCAGCATCATCACCACCACCATCACACACCTCAGCCGCAGCAGACTGTGCAGCAGCAGTCTCAGCCACAACAGGTCCTTATTCCAACATCTCAGCAAGGTCAGACATAATCTCTAAACACTGATAAAAGACTCTGAAGTTAGTCCAGCTCCTTAGCATATTCTAAATCTAGGGCAGGATGCCTGTCTGATGGTTAACTCTTTGTCTTTCTACTTGGCCTCTGTTCAGTGGGTCAAGAAAGCTGTTTTGGTGAAAAGTGTTTTGATATTTAAGTCATATTCTTTAGAAGATTTTGAAAAAGCTGAATTCTTCTCTTGGTCTCCTATAACATAATATGCTTTCAGAATGCATGACTTCCAAAATTCCATTAGCAGCTCTAAGTTCAAGCCAGTATACATGTAAGCAGTTGACAGTTTAGTCATGAGGTGGTAATGTCATCAGGAGCAAATTATTTCAAAAAACATTATTGGTTAGCATATCTCAATGCTAGGACATGAAAAATCCTTGTATAATAGTCTGTTTTTTTGGTCTTAAAAGATGGCATACTGTGTAGATGTGGATGCACAAGGTGTAATTTAGCTAGGCATAACAGTATTGTTTCATGTAATTACTGTCTTGGGTATTCATTAAAAATTTAATGAAAAAATTTTTCAACAATTATAATTTCATTTGAAAACTGAGATAAATATCACTGGATTCTACTGCATGTATACTGAGTGAACATAGTCTCTACCGATGAACTGAGTTTGCAGTGTATTAAATTTTTGTCATAAAATATTTATCTGTGGTAGTCACAGACTTCAGTCTTCTTGACAGATTTCATAGATCAGAGAACCTGTGTTGTCATAGGTACAAAAGATAGATATGAGTTGATATTCTTCCCTGTCTCCCCACAAAACCAGCCAAAACCCAACCACCGTATATTGAACACAATATAAAACTAACGTGACTAATTTTTCCACGGTGTTTTTTTGGTTGTTTTTTGTGGTTGGTTTGGGGCACTTTTTAGAGGGGGAGGGAAAGATGGGTGTTGGTTACTTGTTTTCTTCTTATAGTACTTTTTATTTTGGCTACACATGAGTCAGTTTTGTGTTTTGGGATGAAATTAATTTTGAGATGAAAGCCTTTCGATAAACACGGCGGCTACAAAGGCCCGGGGCCTCGGCGGGGCGGCCGCTCACCGCGCCCTCTGGCGGCCCCGGGGCGCAGCTGCCGCGGCTCCGCTGCCGTTCCCTGCCCTGGAACATGGAGGTTGTTCCCTGCGCATCCCGGGGTGACGCACTTAAAGCTGGTTTATTGTTACCCCGTGTTTTGGCCTATGACCAAATGACAGACTAAATGAAATTAGGATATCAAAGCACTTCCATCACAGAGATGCAGTTTTATGAATTACTTGGCTTTCCTGTTCCATGGTGGAGATGGCATAGTAGTTCTTGATGTGACCTGGTGCAGTCTCAGGGAGGGATCAGGATGGTTGTCATTGTGATTCCTGCTGTCCTTTCTGTGGACAGTACTAAATCACAATGATAAAAGGTTCACGAGATTTCCTTTATCTTTTGCCCTCTTTCATTTCCCTGAAAGTTGAAGATGCCCTCATATCTCTGTACAAGGTTGTGAGGCTTCCTGACCCGGAATCTTTTCCAGAAACTCTTATTCCTGATATTCTTAAGTGTCATTTGTTTAAAGGATTGGATGGAGAATAGTTTTTCAAGGATTAATTCATTCAAATTGCTCTGTCACTTTCAAGTTTACTGTCACTGATAATAGCAGTGACAGCCTTCTTGTTCCATAGACTTGGACACATGGATCCAGATGATCAACAGGTTGTTTGTATGGTTTAACTGTCTCTTTCCTTTAGAACACCAAAACTGCTTTGTTGTGTGGGACAGATGGTTTATCACATTTATCATCTGCTTCTGCTGCATTAGAAAAATGGGGAAAATCATGAGCATACAGCTGTGCTGCCTGCATGTAGCTCAGGCTAACTGCAGCATCCTGTTACTCTTAATCTTGGAATAATGCTTGCTTAAGTCTGTTTTAAGAGTTAACTACTTTCATTTTTGAAGAACTGATATTGGACATCATCAATTTTATTAACATTTTACTAATACCTTTAATTTCAGAAATACATTTTCAGTCTTGCTTTACCTAGATTCAGAATAGGTAACTGAAGCCCTTGAAATAAGATCTGTAAAGGTAAAGTAGTCATATCACCTCTCAGAGCTGCTATTGAATATTGTCTTGAGAATAAAACTTAGTATTAACTAAGAGAAAAACTTAGTATTAACTTAGAGACTGCTTAGTATTTGTTTTTGTGATGAAGTTCAGCTGATGGGTGATGTTCTTTCTAAGTTACTCTGCCTTGGATGTTGTTTTGGGCAGATGGTGTGCTATTTGTTAAATGCTGGGTTTTTTTGTTTCTAGCACCTCAGCAGCAGGTTATTGTGCCAGATTCCAAGCTGATACCACATATGAATGCATCAGGCATGGTAAGAGAAGCAGAAGTTTATACAGGCTTACACTGTCATTATGTAAGTTGTTTTGATTGAACTGTAAACACAAATCTGCTGTTAGTCATCAGATGCTTAAAAGTAAGTTAGGGCACACTGGTAAAGCTATCTGCCATCTTTCTGAGTTTTGCTGCTGCACTTAAACAGTAATCTTGTAACTTCAGTTCTGATAACAAATCTAGGATTTACCTTGATCCTCTGCTTAGATATGTTTAACCAAAACTTTTTTAAAATTAGACATTGGAATACTGCTGGTATGAATCTGCATGCTGACATGCTCATATATCAATACACCATCATTAACTGATGCAAGCATACCGTATTGGCTAGATGCAGGAAAAAGCATTAAGTACACTGAAACTTAAGTTTACATTGAATTAGGTGATTTAGCATTTCACATAGATCTTTGCTGGTCACATTAATTTGATTCACTGATTATGTAACAGCACATAGAACTGAGTCTGATCATTTACAGTTTTCTTGCACTCTATATCTTTAGAGGTTAATATTGCTTTAAATGCCCTGGCTTAATTTAAAGAAAAATAAGTTTGCAAAGCCTTGAAAACAACCCCTAATATAAGTTAAATATATATTTTAAGATCATAATTCATTACGTTCTCACCACTTCTATAATAAAAGCCCTTGAAGCAAAGTTTCACGATGCAACAAATTTTGAAGCTGGAGCAGCCTTTTTAGCCTTTACTCTTCCCTTACTTGCTGATCTTCCTACAGAAAAGAGCCTGAACTTTGTTACTTGAATAGCATGATTTACCCACAAGCCAAGAGCACATAAACATTCACCTTTTTCTTATGTTTGACAACCATTTCAATGGGATTTGTAACTTCTCAAGTCCAACAGTTAAATGTGTTTTTGTCCTGTCTCAGTTATTTCAGGGTATCAAAAAAGTGAATATGCCAAGCTTTTAAAACTCCACTGCTGTCAGAATGTTGATGAATTGTATACCACAGAGAACTACTGTTCAGCAAAGAGTTACAATCAATTTGGAAATACTGTTTGTGTTCATTAGAACCATTTAAGTTGATAGAAAAGAGTGGATCTGATAGACTTTGAGTATTTTGGAAGGCAGAGATTAATAAGAGTTCATTCATCTGCCTTTGTCTGGGATGTGAGGATGCATATGAGCATGTTTTAGTTTTGTGTGGTGATCTCTAATCTTGGCAGATGTGACTATTATATTGACTAGACAGTATGGGGAGATCCTGTTTCTTCTAAATAGGAAATACGCACTCTACCCAGTAATAAAGTTTAAATCCTTTCAGTAACAAAGAGCAATCAGCCATGGTTCCCTTATGGTAGGGGAAGGGACACTTTTCCATAGGCAGCTGGATTTGGACCCTTGAAATGGAGAGGCCTCTAGAGAAATCCATCAACCCCTGCAAGTTAAGGACTTAATACAGATTTTTGTGTTTGGAGCTCATAATTGTGTTGGAATTCAGTTTCCTTGCAGGTTCAAATCGTTACTCATTGATAATTCCACTTTCTCTTTGAACCAGCTGTCTTGAGAGAAAAAATCAGTCATTCTGTGAACAGTCAGTACACAGTATGTGTAGATTCACTCAAAGAAGCTGTGTGATGAGGGACTTGAAATGCAAATCACTTACAGAATGAAGAAAAATGCAAACCTGATTACTACTCCTTGTGAAAACAAGACAGGAGAATGTAATCATTGCTTCAGTACCTTATGTTTCTTCAGATTTGTAGGCACATAGCCTTAGCTACTCTGAAAAAGTGTTAACTAAAGTTGCTAGTGAACAATGCAGTGTTGTACTGTGTTAGTAAATCAGCAGAGAAGGCAGAGGTTTATCTGCTGAGCTTGCAGATAACCAAGAAACCACTTTGAGTTGGGTTAGGGTGTGATATTTAGTGATTTTGCTTCAGTCTTCTTCCTATTAAAGAAGGAAAATAAAATAATTTTTATATGTAGTATAATGTACAGTTGAAATGCCTGTAGCTGCAGGAACTTGCGTGCAAACACTGTAAACAGCAGTAAAAAGTTATATGTGTTCAGGCAACATGTTGTGAGATGAAACACTGTCAATATTATGTTTGTGGTTGAAAAGCTTTTCTTGTATTTCAGAGTGCTGCAGCCACTGCAGCTACATTGGCTCTCCCTGCTGGTGTTACTCCAGTTCAGCAGATACTTACTAATTCAGGTAATTCTCTTAATATTGAGAACAAACTACAGTTTCAAGGGGTTTTAAGAGGGTAGCATTCTGGGCCTGACTTCTTACTTACTGCTAAAAAGCAGAATCTGGGAATCCACCTTTACAAGATAGTGCAATCTCTTTACTTGATTCCTGCGCTTTTTGCTCACTGACTTTCCTATGAACCTTGTGGTTCTGCCCTAACGGTGTTGTAGGTTAGAAACTGTGTAAGTTTTCCCCATTTAGAGAGGTTCCAGAAGCACGAGGATTGGTGGTGTTGGTCTTGCTGTCTTCCGCCTTTGTGTATATCTGAGCTTCATGATGTGTAATCCGAGTTCAAGTACTGTGCTGGGTATAAAAGCAGGATCGCTGTTTCTGTGACTTGAAAGGAGTAATGTCTTAAGGTTTTTTGTACCTACTAAGCATGCAAAGTGGAATGTCTAACTTCGCTAGCAATGATAACTTGATTTCACATGTATAGTTTCTAAATGCTGTTATGCCATGCATTTAGAATATAATTAAATGTTACTATGATGAGCAGTATGTCTGTTATTTAATGTATTTTCATATTATATTGGTTTTATAAACCTGATTATAGATCTATACTGCGTTGAAAGTAAAGAAAGGCCTGTGAAATCTCATTTTCTGGATCTGGTTGCTGATTTTGCCAGAGTAGTTCACCTAGTATGCTCAGAATCACTCAGGACTTAACTGTCCTGTTTTAAACACTTTAATGGTATATAGTTGAAGTAAAATTTAAATGTGCAGCTGTTCTAAAAATCAAAATCTTCCCAGTTTTAAGGAAGCACATCTGTGTTTGTTAGGGCACAGAATAATCTGTAGCCCACATTTGTTACTTTCATAGTAATACTTTAGGTTTGAACATATATAGTAATTTCTTAGACTAGGGCTGGGGTGGTCCCTTCTTTCAGATACATTTAGCTCTTTCAGTCAATAGGGCTTTGCATTTTGCTGTGGAGAAAGAACAGGAAGTCCATCTCTGAGGGAAACGTATAAAGTTCAGGATTATCTAATTTAATTTCTTCTCTCTTCTAACTCCACCTTTCTGGTAAGAAATGTGAAAAACTAATGTTGGAATTTATTTTGGCTCTTGCTTTTCAGAATTGCAGGCTATTTCCAAGTGGGTGTTTGTCTCAGACATATTTTTTTACGTGATGAAGGGTAAAAAATGGTAAAGCTAAAGGATAACAAAAGGAAATCAAGTGCAGGCATTGTGGGAGCAGAAAGGAAAGGTGGACAATAAGGATAGTGGGTTTTTTGTTGGTTTTTTGGTTTTTTTTCTCCAAAAAACCAGCTGTAAATAATGCTGCAAAGAAAGTTATGGACAGAGGAATTTCTTGAAATACAGCAATCAGAAGGGAAAAATTCTGAGGAAAGGTCATAATTTCACAGAACCCTGGAAATATCATGGTGTTGGCAGTGGATAGAATTTTTATATTGTGAATATCTGTATTTCTGTTTTGATTTATGTTAAGTTGTTTTTCTGGCTGTAAAATCTACCTTTTGAAACAGGAGATATGCTCATAAGTGGGAATTTTATTTAAAATACTGTGCTGTGTTAAAGGATTAGTCTGTGGCCCGCAAAGGTAAATTTAATTTTGGATTACATACCTCATGATCGTATTTAGACAGTAAAGAACCCTATTCTTTGTTTCTGGCACAGCTGCAATTGCATAATATGTTTTCACTGATGAAAGTGAATCATTTTAGTGTTTCTCTCTTTTAATTGCCATTGGTATTCTTCCAGGAAACAAGCTTCTAAACTAAGATAATTTTAAAAGTGAACTTGTACATTTGATTAATTTGATACTTATTTTACTACAGGCCAGATCCTCCAAGTAGTTAGAACTGCAAATGGAGCTCAGTATATTATTCAACCACAGCAGCCAGTGGTTCTACAGCAGCAGGTTATACCACAAATGCAGCCTGGTGGAGTACAAGCACCTGTTATTCAGCAGGTAAAGGAAATTTTTCAAATAGGTACACTTGGAAGAAAAAAACATGATAGTAATTATTAAAGAGGCTTGCATTTTTGTGAGCAAGTTGAACTAGAACACAAGGTCAGAAATGGTATAATTAAAAAAAAAGAGAAAGTTGTGTCAAGTGTGGTGGGGGTTTTTTGGTTGGTTTTTTTTTTCAATGAACAATCTTGAAATGTTGTTTTCAGTGTCACATTTTTTCTTACTAGATACTGACTGACTGCATAATCCTAGTCTACATATTTGTAAATTAATTGAAATGATTCTGACTCACAAAACATGCAGAAAAAAATAACCAAAACTCACACTCCTTGGTTATTTTAGTAGTGAATACAGTATGTTTTAGAAAGATTTTTATTCAGCTACAAGGTCAACTATGTGTCCAGACTGTGTTAGCATTGAATTTAGGATAGTCACGTTGTCATAGTGTCACAGTTCTACAATTTAAGCATGGCTAACAATTTGTAAAGAGTTGAATTTTTTTTATAAAGAAGGTTTTTAAAAATAATCTTTTACTTAAATTAAAACATTCAGGTGTGGTGGTACTGCTAATGTTTTAGAATGGATAGACTTTTAAAATTTTTTCTTAAATTTAGCAATGCAAAATGCAGAAAATGAACACCAAGTAGTGAAAGAAGGTATGTGATTAAAATTATATACCTGATGCAGGTGGAATATTTGTAATGCTTCTGTAATTAGTTCAAGTCAGGTTGATTTGCTTTGTTTGTTTACTCTGAGTCTGTGATGTGGTAGTCTGTCACATTAGCAGCCACAGTACTTACAATGATATTCCCCCAGGTTTTGGCTCCTCTCCCTGGAGGGATTTCCCAGCAGACAGGAGTGATTATTCAGCCTCAGCAGATCCTGTTTACAGGAAATAAAACTCAAGTTATACCTACAACAGTGGCTGCCCCTACACCAGCTCAAGCACAGATTCCTGCAGCTGGTCAGCAGCAGCCACAGCAACAACAGGCACAACCACAAGCACCACTTGTTCTCCAAGTTGATGGAACAGGGGACACATCATCTGAAGAAGAAGATGATGAGGAAGAAGAATACGATGATGATGAAGAGGAAGAGAAAGAAAAAGATGGGGGTGAAGATGGCCAAGTTGAAGAGGTAAACCTGATGTTATGTTTGTGTTTCAATTCAATTTTTTTGTTGGTATTTTAAAGAAAACTATCTATTCCAAGTAATAGTATATTTCAGTAATTTTGAGAATATAACTTTTACCCTTGTACTTCAGAGTCTTTATTTCCAGTATTGAAGTTGTGGAAATGGTGTGTATTAGCAGAACACATTGAAATGCAGCTGGGGAGGGTGTGGGGGGACACAGCAAAAATTAACTGTGACCAATGGCATTTTAAAACCTTCAGTAGGAATATTTTTGATGTTATGGAGAGGTCAGTCATGAAATCATGACACCTTCGTGAGCAAACAGAACTAGTCAACTCCACTGGGACCAACTGTGTATAAAAGCAGGGTGTTAAGATTGATAAAAAATAGAGCAGTATTTGACTCACTGATGGCACCAACAGATGTGGTTTACCTGTATGTCACAGGCTATTCCATTGCTTTCTGTTACACAGGAACAAGCTTGAGAACTCAAAATTGGTTATAAAGCATATGTCCTTGATTTAATAAAATAAGGAAACAGGAACAGGAGTGAGTTGTTGCATTCTTAATAGTATGTGCTTAATTTAAACTTTGGTTGGCTTGGTTTTGGCCTTCAGGCAGTGGGTCTTACGTAGTTCTGGTGTATTGAACCAAAAAGCCCCACAAGAATAAGAAATTGTGTAAGATGGGTAAAGGGTGGGGAAATACTACTAAGTTAAAAGAGCTGATATTTAGTCTCAAACAGGAAGCTTGATACTCCCTAAATCTGTCCCTAAAATGCATTTTGAACTGCCAGATTGCTTCCAAACTTCTTCACAGCCTTTCCGATTATTTTAGATTCTATTTAAAATGCCAATATGAACAGCATTTTGCAGTCTGTATCACCCAGGCAAGATATGCAGGTAAAACTTGTAAATAATCAGATTTTTTGTAGTACACTTACAGTGGTGTCTTAACACTACTTTTTCTGTTACAAATTACAGGTTGGGTTCACATTAATTTTCCATTATATCATTCAGCATTGGTGTCAGTTTGAACATTTTAATAGTTACCTTATCATTCCTAAATATTAGGGGTTCCTTAACCTTAATGCTAGCATTCTTGAATTTTTTGTATGTCAAGATTTCATCATCAGCATATCAGAAGTCTTTTAATTTCTGCTTCCTTTGCTCCTCAGCAGCTACTTTGAGTGGACTACTTCCTTAAAGATTTTTAACTCAGTTAAACATAGCATTACTTTGAATGGAATTAGGACCTCTAGTACACCTTCTTCTCCCACTAGCATCTTGTCAATTTAGCTTATATATTTGGGTGTATATTTGTTGTTCTGCACTTATTAGTGGGTTTTTTTAGCTGTTGAAGTGTTTGTTATTCACATAAGAGCGTCTGTGTTGAGGTTTGTTTTCAGTTTTGGTACATCAAATGTGAATAAGCCATGGAGTTTTGTCACTCCTTATGTGCCCTTAAAAAGTAAACTCTGTGGGTTATTTGCATTTGATGTCACCTTTCCACTGCTTAGATGCTTTGCAAAAATGAAAACCTGCATACTTTTGTATGAACATTTACAGTGAAAGAGCAAGAATGGAATAGTTGTGATGACAAAAGGCTGCAGTGCTCAGAATCTGGCTTGGACACTGAAGTTACAGACTAAAATTCATAAGGATGTCTTAGGATGGAGAGTAGGAAGCATCAACACTCTGTTGGAAAGCCTAATATTCCCCACCTCAACTGCATTTTGGGTCCTGTATTCCTGGACAACATTGTAGCCTCATGTTAATTATCAAAGTAAGAGCTCTAATCTTGCCAAACATCATAACTTTTCGCATATGTTTCTTTCAGGAGCCTCTGAACAGTGAAGATGATGTGAGTGATGAGGAAGGACAAGAACTGTTTGATACAGAAAATGTTGTTGTGTGCCAGTATGATAAGGTAAATATCTACAGAAAACCATCCAAGAATTCTACTTTCTCTGTTCTCCCTATCAAATCATAATTTTTAAGTAGTATCTTTCTGACTGTTAAGTACAGGTAGATCTGTACAAACTATAATATAAATGGAAAGAAAAGAATTAGCTATTGTTTTTAAAACAGGTTTGTGTACCATGTTTGTACTAAACTTGGTAATGAGTAAAGCTTAGAAGAATTTGGCTGCATTTTATTTTTCTTCATCCTGTCTTTTTGTGCCTTTTAACAAAAGGACAGTCTTCTGGGATCAGGAGAGGTGAACTGTTGTAAGTTTGTACTTTTATTGTGGCTATGAATGGGAAAAGTAGTCATCAGGATTTAGACTTGTGAAAAACTGTTCCTTGATCACTAAAAGTATTTTTTCTGGATGATAGGATAGTTACTGGAGGAGAGTGCTCTTTCTGTGCTGTGCATTGTGCTATACAAAATGGCAGTGTGGAATGCTTGTGCTTGTTTTGCTTTAAATTCTGCTGAACTGTCTTGCAAGAATTTAGTCATTACAGGGGATCATGTTTTCCCTGAAATACGAAAGGATTCATCTG
Organism: Vireo altiloquus; assembly: GCA_013396875.1. Lineage (NCBI taxonomy): Eukaryota > Metazoa > Chordata > Aves > Passeriformes > Vireonidae > Vireo > Vireo altiloquus. Next base: position 64,897 of record VZRF01004116.1, on the reverse strand, counting down.
TGTTGGAATCTTATAAAATGTGTCTAGACGATACCAGAACCTTTTGGCTGAGGTAGTACATAGGTTATTCCAGGTGGGTTTTTTTTGCTTTCCTGTACTCGATTAATTGGACTACAATGAATAGGGATCCTTTCTAAAGCAGAAAAAAAAAAAGCTGTAAGCTTGTTGAATAAAAGCTCCTACGTTGCAAAGAATGCCTGTGTTAGCAAGTCCTCAGTTATGCTTAGACTCTGCTTAGATTTGCCCTCAGATTCAACACAGAATTTAAGATGAAGTGGTATCAGTATCTACATCCCAGCCATCTGTCTCCTCCAGACTGTAATCCAAAGCAGCTTTGAGGCAAATTGCAAGGAATAGTGAGGGACCTCAAAACAGCATTCAGAAAAGCTTATTGGGAGCTACTGAAGTTGAGCAACAGGACCTACTCTGAAATCCTCACCCTCTTAAAAGTGAAGGATGGGAATTTGGTAGGGAGCATCATTAACTTCCAGTGCCACATGCTCTGGAAGGACTTAATCTCTTTTCAAGCAATCATTATTGTTTGTCTCTAAAATACATAGAATCTGAGCAGCTTCCTTCTGCCCAGTGTTCTGCATCAGTGATGGTGGTGGAACTATGAGACAAGGGCAGATAGGTCGCAATGCTCATGTAGAGCTTTTTACCATCCTTCTGTGAACTCTCTTGAGGAAGAGAGAGTGCCTTCTTCTCAAATGGCCAACAGAGGATTTTTTCCTCTACTTGTTAGAAGTGGATTTGATTATTTTTGCATCGTTGAAAACTTTGTCTTACAACAAGAAGTTTCATAAATGTATTGTGTGATGTATGGAGGATCATCTAGTTTTTAAACACATTAGTTTCATATGATACTTCCTAGTTCTAAAGCATCTTCTTTTTTGCTCTCTTGGTACTGTTTATGATATTCCAGACCATCATAACCCTCTTCAGTCATCTTTGAAATCAGAGCTGCACTTCGTTGTTATTTGTACAGCTCTTCAAACATTTGATTGCTCTTACTCTCATTCTCCAGATCTCTTTTATTCTTCTGTATAGATCTGTTTTATTTTTCTGTATCTTACTTATAAGGGTAGGTAGATAAGGTTTAGAGAGGAACCCAGGTAACACTTAGATTTATTTATTGGTGTAGCAATGTTCTGCAGTAGTTCATGTATGCTTTTGGCCTCACTGAACACAAAGCTGATATTCTCATGGGAAAGTCTTATAAAGTTGGAATCTGATTCCTGGCTTGTAATTGTTAATTCAAACCCACCACTTCTATTGTCCATGTAAATTGAAATTGATTTTTTTTCTCATTGTTACTATCTTTGTGTGCCTTGAATGCCACCATTGTTTTCTTACACAATGAGTTAGGGCAGTAACATCATTCTGCAGTAACTGGTTTTTTGTATCTTCAGTACATTTTGTCATTTTTCAGATCCTTAGTGAGCTCTTAAACTCTGTAGATTCCAGCAGCACAAATCTTTATTCAGTTATTTATTCATCTGAGGACCCTCCTTCTAACCTCACAGCAGCTAAAATGCTTCTCATGAGGGATTCTTGTGGAATGCCATTCGGTAGGGCAAGTAATGTATATAAGCTGGACCTTTCCTTGTTCTTTTATTTGCTGACTTTTGCCACTGGCTGTCTTTTTTTCAGCTTAAAGTGAGAACAGACCAAGCAGTACTACAAATAATTAGTAGAGTGATGTGGCCATAGCTGTTTTGGTGCTACATTACTGTTCCTACAGCATTAATGGTAGATGGTGAGACTTCCTATGCTTGATAAAAACAGAAAAACTGCAGCAGGGTTTCCTGTGGTTTTGAGTTACGTAAAATTTTAACTTTTTCTAGACCATCTTTGGTCTAGAATTGCATCTTTGTTCCATCTACAAAAGTTTATCATAAACTTTGCTTTTGGACAGCATTCTAGCTTTCTGAAAAGTCTTAGCTTTCATTGAGTATCTGATCATCTGGTGATCTTTTGCTCTTTCAGATGCAATTTTTGATAGACTGCAAGTACACTGCTCTGTGTTTATAGTATGTGATGGGGTTTTTGTTTTGTTTGTTTTTTTCCAAAGTTTGCTTCTCTACCTTTAGACTGAATTTTGTTCACTTTCCTTTAGTTTTAAATTAAACATATAAGCTGGACATCAGGAAAAATGTCTTCACAGAAAGAGTTGTTAAACATTGGAGTGGGTTGCCTAGGGATGTGATGGAGTCATTGTCCCTGGAGGAGATTAAGAAAGACTGGATGTGGCACTCAATATTTTTAATAATGTAGTAATGTATGTCTAATAGTTATTTTTATTTTTTCTTGCCCTTATAATTTACTTACACATTATTACCTATTTCTGATAGAGTAATAGTTCAACATTTTTGCCCTGTTTTTAGATTCACAGAAGTAAAAACAAATGGAAATTTCATCTCAAAGATGGCATCATGAATCTTAATGGAAGAGATTATGTATTTTCCAAAGCCATTGGGGACGCAGAATGGTGAAGTTTTAAAAGACAAAACAAAAGAACTCCCTGTAAAAGGAAAAAAAAACAAAAGCAGGAAAGGTTGAGACTTGGATGTATACTCCAATCAAAATGTGTATCTGCACATCAGAAATAAACAAAAGTATTGGAACAAAGGTAAAATGTGGCAACAAAGACACTACTTCAGATGAGCAAGCCATGGACTGTAGCAGCTATAGCATTGTCTGGGAGCTGGTTTTGTGTGTTAGGAATACCTAATTATCAATTCTACATACAGGTACCTACAGCTGGTATTTAGCATGTAAGGCTTTGTCCCCCCCGCCCTTGATTTAAGATTTTAAAATACTTCTTCCACTGATTGAAGGAACTATTCCCTTTGATACATTATTAATCTGAAAATGCTTATTGTGTGTACAAACCTTTGCTTTGAACACTTCCTTTTGGTAGTGAGGATGGTCAGAATCTTACTTAAACTGCGTGCAAGCTTTGTACAGAAGGGTAAGAATTAAGGTGTTAAATTTTAAATAACTTGTATAAGGAAAATATTTTTAATTCTGATATGCTCATTAATTATTATATCTATTTGTTGTTTTCAATGCATTTCCCAAAAACAGGTTGTTGTTCCTAGCAGTTCCAAATGGTAAAACTATGATTTATATTTCAAAATTATTTTAATTTCATGTGATAGGTTTTATTTAGGGCTGCATTTTTCAAATTCAAAGCACATTATCTCCCACAAGAGTCAGATTACTTAACTTGTTAATTATATTCTTGCTGTTTAGTGATGGTTCAGAATCACTGAACTGAAACAAACAAGTTTCCATTGACTTAAAAAAAAAATTTTATAGGGTTTGGAGACCCTTAGAATCCAATATCTAGGTAATGCCATAATAGATGCATTCCTTTACCTGCTTACTATGTATGTAGTCCAGACACCCACAAATAATTCAACAAACCACAGGAGTGACTAAAGTTTTAATATAGAAAATCACATAAAAAATCTAACATCCTGGCTGCAACTCTTAATCAAAGATCTGCTTTACTAAAAAGTATAGCCAGAAGTTACCTGCAGCAATTAATCTCTCTAAAGTTTCCAGATGGCATGTAATTTTATGAAGAGAGCTGCACAACTTTGAGAACACAGATTTTGTATCTTAAGGCTGTCTTGGTAACAGCAAATCAAGCAGTCAGATGCACTAAACCTTGTGTAGTCACTTTTCCACTTGCCTTTTTTATCATTTGTTTGTTTGAGGTTTTTTTTGTGTTCGATTTGTGAAAAGCAACAAAGTTATTCCCCCCTCCCTCCCTTTCTCACCTCAGAAGTTGAACAACTTTTTTTCTTGCATAGGTCACTCTTGCAAACCCTGCTTTTGGAAATGCAGTTACTTTTGAGTGAGGAGAGGGAATGGGCATTATACTTCAGAAACTGTTGAGGAAGGAATGTTCATGTGGCTCACCATTTCAAAAAAAATTTTACATTTTGTTGGGTGCTTGAAAAGATGATGAAAAAAGGACACAGCAAAGATCATTTTAACTAAATTAGGGAAGACCGTGAGAAGCAGACATGGTTTCTGACTTTATTTTTTGCTTGAGAATGAGACATCTTAAACATTAACAGAGTCACAAGTGTATTTTAGCAGTATGTAACAACTGCTTTAATTTTCATTCTCTGGTTTATTTGCCTCCAAGTGCATTTGTAGTCTCAGTAGTACAGAGAAAAATCACAACAAATTGTAAAGAAGGTTTTGTTGCTGTGATTTTGTACACCTGTGCTCTCACTGATAATGACTAAAACTGCCTGTAGGCATGTCTAGAGCCGTATGGTTGTTAGGAAGCTGTCTACGTTCATAAGCTTTATGAAAAGTTAATGGATGATTCTTCTAATAGATTCTTCAGTAATGGAATCATCATTTAGAGTGCATTTTTAGCTTGGGACTTTCAAGGTATCTCAAACTGATTGGTGTTTGCTTTCTTCTGAACAACGCAGATATTTTATTTTTTTACCACTGTTGACACTTCTATGTACAACTGCAAGGAAATCAATAATGTACCAAGTAATTCCTTCCCTCAACTCTTCCATGTCTGTTACCAGTAAGTCTTAAGTAGTGGACTTCAGAAAAATTCCCATAACGCTGCACAATCAAACCAATAAAAGGAAAAAACATCCCTTTAGCTATAGTTTCCTTTTTATACTACTGGAACCCAGTTTACTTCGCAACACTTTGTTTTCATACAACATAGTGGTATTTCTCGCCCACATACATATACTAGAAGCTGCATAGCCTCTCTATTTATTTTTAAGGGGTAGCTGAACTTTAAAGGTAATTAAGCTTAGTCTGTTCTGAAGGATGTTAGAAGCTTTCTGAACTTGCACAGCCTCTTGCAAGCTAATTGTATGGTATGCTTTTCAGATAGGTTTTGTCTTCAGACACAAATATCTGTGAAGTTTTGGGAAAGCCAGTCAAACCATGCACATACCAAACTGTGCTCTTATTGCTACATCAAGTGTTCCTTTTTTTAAGGCAAAAAGCATGTTTTAATTTCATTTTATTGTAGCAGCTTGCTGTAAGAATGTAGTTTGCTTAATTTTGTTATTGTACTTGAATTTTTAATCATGGTTTTAACTATATAACTGAGCAGACCATTTCATTAGTTTCAAAAGAAACCATTCCTTTCAGAGGGCAAGGGATTCCCATGTTCATAAGTGATTTTTTCCCCTCTTAGAAATAGGTTGGGTTGTTTTTTTTTTCCAATTTAAATAGTTCAGTATTATGGAAACAATTAATGGTTTCAAGAGGGCTTATGTTAAAATTTGCACAGATAATGGAGCACCTTTTTGTATGATGGAAAAAAAATGGGGAAGATAACTTCAGAATTATAACCATGATGGCTGATGGAAACTTGTAGAGCAATTGGGCAAAATTGAGTCTTGTGCCTTTTCAGTTCGCAGAATACCTGTTTTGCCAGTCTGACAATGATTCCCGAGAGAGTAAATTTCCTGCAGTGCTTCAATCAGAAAAGCAACTTTTTTGTGCTAATTCTGTTGGGTTTTAGTGTGTGCAATCATTTAAAACCATCTAAGTGGAAAACAAATTGAAATGTTTTCTTTTAAGGAGATAATAGAGAATTTAGTCACATAAGGAACTTTATTGGACTATTTAAATAAAATATGTTTTTATTCCCCCTCAGTTGCTAGTTAGCAACAAGATTTCTTTGAGACTTCATACTCCTTGTTCCTGCATTGTACTCACAACTTGCATTTAAACATCATTCCATTTCCTAAACACTATTTAAAGTGACAATTGTGGTCCGAGTTTATTTCCAGGATTGATACATGATTCCAAAGCACATTTTCTAGAAGAGAGCAAAAGACACGTTGCGCCATGTAACCAATTTTTTTAAATAAATGTCTTCTTATCTTTCTGCTGCACAATTAGGAGTGTTAAAGTAAACTTCATTGGGTCTGTGAAAAGAATTTCACCACTCGACAGTTTGCAGTAATTATGTCATCACACAACACTACCAGAGTAAAGTTTCTTAATTTCAGTGAAGGAGTTAGAGACCTTGTTAACTAAAGTTCATATTGATTTAATCTCTTCAGTTTGTAAAAGCTCCTTTAAAAACAGTAAAGCCCCCCAAAATTTCCCCCAAAGCAAAAGCTTCCTCATAGAATGCAATAAGATGTCCAGGAACTGAACAGTGGTCTTAGGGCAACGCACACTGGATTGATACTGGGCTGCCTTACACAGCACCGTGGGGTTTATTGTGTGCCATCCCACACCACTCATGCACCCCTATCTGAGATAAGAGTTCTTCTCAGACTTCAAGATTAGTGACTATACAAGATGAAGAAACTTGCATATTGTTCTGTATTGGTGTCTGGCATTTAAAGTCTCGTTTTCCCATTGCTGTGATTGGTTGGGAAATGTGTAAAAACCAGTACATTGGTTTCCATGTCGTCTACTTTTTTCAGGCAGTTCATGCAGTGTGTTTTTTAATTATTATTTGGTGGATTAGATGTTGTGGAACAAAAGGAGCTTTTTGAAACAGGAAAAACTACCTTGGGTTAGCTATATGTACAGTCATCCAATGAGACATGTTCCAGAGTGCATAGGGTACCAATAGATTATGGAGTGGGGGACTATCCTTTTTTGCTGTTCTGAGCTACTATTGTCAACTGCTGTTGTACATATACTGTTATGTGTAAGGGGGTAAATATATTTATTATGTTTGTAAAATTCATTCTGTACAATTGCAGATCAAGGTTGCTCCTCTGTGATATACAGGATATTATGTTTCAAAGGCCATGCTTGGAATACGATTAGAGAACTTAGTATTTTGATGTACTAAGACCTATTTTAAGTTTAATATTTTGCCTTTGCAAAAACTTTAATTAAAGATGTTATTTAAAAATGTTTGCCACTTCATTTACTATCTTGCATGTGCATTTGTTTCATATAGGAGGCTTATTACTAATCCATAATAATGTTGAAGATTCTGAATTGATTTTCATCACATGCAGAAAATTTCACTGTCACTTACTTGTTGAGTTTACCTTGCAGGCTTTCAGTTTAGTATCATCACAGTGTTACAAAATTTCACAGTTTAATCTTGAGGCCAGACTTGCACGTTTGTTTAAGGATTTCTCTGTGTGGTAACCTAAGGCTTAGGTGTTGAGACAAGATTGGTTGAAAAACCTGGTGTTAGAGCCAGTGGTGTCCTGAGGTGCATTGGGAACAGTGGGTCAGTGGGTTGAGGGAGGTGATCCTCCCCCTCTACTCAGCCCTGGTGAGGCCACATCTGGAGTGCCATGTCCAGTTCTGGGCTCCTCAGTACAAGAATGACAAGGAGCTACTGGAGAGGGTCCAGCAAAGGGCTACAAAGATGACCAGGAGATTGGAGTATCTCTCTTAGGAGAGACTGAGAGAGCTGGGCCTGTTTAGGCTGGAGAAGACGGAGAAGAGGTCTCATTAATGCCTATTAATATCTCAAATGTGGGTGTCGAGGATGGTGCCAGACTCTTTTCAGTGATGCCCAGCAACAGGAAAAGGAGCAATGGCCAAACACGAGAAGCTCTACCTTGGCATGAGGAAGAACTTTACAGTGAGTGTGGCAGAGCACTGGCACAGGCTGCCCGGGGAGGTTGTGGAGTCTCCCTGGCTGGAGACATTCAGAACCCACCGGGACGAGTTCCTGTGTCACATGTTCTAGGTCACACTGCCTGGCAGGGGGGTTGGACTGGATGTTCTCCAGAGGTCCCTTCCATCCTTAATGGTTCTGTGATTCTGTGTGACATCATGATGGTAGTCCTGTATGTGGAAATGTGAAAAAATGCCAAGAAGTAAAATGCAAGAGTTCTTGGATGGTAATTGGCTGATCAATAAGGTTTTGTCTTCCTTAGTTTATCTAATCTGATAGAACTGCTTTCTGGCATAAGCAGGTGACATCTTTTTAGTTCCTGTCTAAAAGCAGTATCTTGAGACATGACTTGTGATTATTTTTAAATATAAATTTTGAACTTGGAAATCTAAAATAATTAGAAAGAAAATGAAGTATAGGCTATACTGCCTGTGTGGGGGGTTGTATTTTGGAATGTAGTGATTTTGAAGTAGTTTTTTATCTACAGTGGTCTCAATGTATAGCAAACCAAGACTCATGAGGAGTGGTGTGTTTTGATATGGTTTTTTCCCCTAGTACTCAAGGTGGATCCTCCAATACTCCTCTTTGCTCTCCAGCCCTCAACACTTAAGCAAATCTAAAAACATACAATACTGCTTTAAAAAGTATTTAAAGCAGTAAAATTTTCCTTACTTGAAAAGGAGTTGAGTTGATTTTGGATAAATACCTATTAAATATCCAGTGTTTTTCCAAAAGAGATGATTGCTGTTGTAGCTGGCACGCCACATTAGAAACAAACAAGTCAGAAAAATGGCCTGTTGTTTTGACCAAAAGGTTTTCACAAGGACCCTGAAAAAAGAGGAGGCAAAGCAGAATGCTGACAAATTAGTAGCAAATTTAAGTTAAAGCACAAAAAAAGCTAGATTTCATTCCTGAGAGGAAAGATGAGAATGTTATAATCGAATGTTAATTGTGCCCTTCCAGCTGTGGCTGAGCAATATATTTGAAGAATTTTTTTTTTTTTTTTTCAAAATCAAGTATATTTAAAAATGCATAATTTTCCTATTGCCTGATTTTTTTATTGTCATTGCTGAGGTATGAGAGGATAAGAATCTTGGTGCATTAGCATAGCATTCAGTATATCCCCATTTATTTTCAATTATACATTATTCCTTACAGGTTGTCTTAAACTGTATCAGCTTTTGAGTATGTTTTGTTTTTTCTAGTGCAGACTTTAGTTTGTAAAATACTGTTAAAGACTTGCCCTTGTTTTCAGAGCAGATTTCAGCACTCTTTACCACTAATGGGATTATGCCAAAATCTAATTCTTTCAGAGGTAAGGACATCTGTAGTACAGTCAGATGAACTGCAGTTGAACCGTGTTTGACCTTGGGTGTGGATATACAACATTCAGAAAATTCGGTTTAGGATAATTTTTTTCTTAAGAGTGAAGGCTTTCCCAGTTATTTTTTTTGTGAAGTGCCTATGCAATTACATCTTATTACATAGTATAAATGTGTATGCCCTTATGTGACCTGAAAGAGGGGTATCTGAAATAGATAATGTAGAGAGAATAAATGAAAATAGTGCTTTACATTCATTTCTATAGGTCGAAAACTGCTCTCTGAGGATGGATATTAATGAGCTGCTATTTTAATCTGCTTTTCAATTATAATTATTTTAAAAATAGGTTTAGTTTTTGTTTTCCTTTTTAGTTCAGTTTGGTAAATAAAAATTTACCAAAATTGAAAACATGGTGTTAATTTTGGATAAGTATATTTCAGTAGCAAATCCAAACCAAGGATTGTCGTTAAATTCCAAAAATAATAAATAATTTATGGATTGTCATTAAATTCTAAAAATAATAAATAATTTATAACAGCAAGAAATGCTACGTGTGGGTGTGTGATTCTGCCAAGGTGGAAGTGTTTTTCCTTAGGTAGAGGAACTGAATGAAGGAGAACTGTGTTGAGGAAAAATCCTTCTAAATGTATGGAACCAGAAGACAGTTGGAATGCCAAGAGTCTGGACGCTGCTTTACAAGTACTGGAGCTTGCTGGATTTAATGTCAAGGTAAAGAACAGCCCTTCCTTGCTTGTGATAGGGAAAACCATTTTGACCAGCAAAATAAGGAAGGCAGTCTTTTCTGCTAAGGCTCTTGGCTGCCTGAATTTTCCGATTTCTCCTAGGAATCCTCCTGCAAGGTCCCTGCAGACAGGGCTCCTCATGTGTCCTGCTGTACCAGCGTGTGAGTATTTCATACAGACCTTTCCCCTTGGAGGAACAACTGGCTGACTGTAGGTGGGCTGTCTGGTTCCAACAGGTAATGCATTCTGGGAAACGTGCTGTTGTGGGAAGTACAGCATTTCTAAAAAAGGATTTATTGCAGCATTCACCTGGTGGGAATACTGTTTGTAGGTTTTGTATGGGCACAGATTGCCCTTTGTTTCAGAAAATTCAAATTGTTGCAGGATGGAGGCCCTTTCCTCCTGAGCTCACCTTGTTCATGCTCTTAATGAAGAAAAAGCCTTAGTGCTGGGAATTAACATTTCTGACATCCTGGTTTTTGTGGGTTGAATTTGTCTGTCTGATTTTAATAAGTAGTTTTAGTCTCAAAACATTAAAGTGGCATTGAGTGAAATTCCATGTATGTTCAAAGAGTTGACACATGGCTTGATAAGTGTGATGATAACATAGGTGTTAAAAATCAGCTGGCTAAAGGTGACGTATATTCGTATCACAGATGTTCTTGCATGTATCACTTGAGTTGCTTTTGGGAGGGAGCAGAGAGAAAGCAGAGCAGTTCTTAAATTTAGCAGATCAAATTGGTGATAATCTTTATTCAGAGTATCTTTTAGCTTTCGTTTTCTGCCCTGAATGATTTTCATGTCCTTACACAGCTTTATTTCTCCCTGAGGTTCCTGTGTTGCCATGCTATCACTTTAGATAGTAGGTGGGAAATTCTTCAAATAGAGTATGGGTTTTTGCCATAGCAGAGAAAGGAGATGTAAAGAGAAACTGGAAAGAGGAAACAGTACAGAAGAAAATGTAAAATAATGCAGCCAGCCTTTAAAAAAACAAAAGGAGAAGATTGCAAGCGTACTTTCTTGTCAAAGGAGAACTGCATGTATGAAAAGAAACACCCCTTTTTATTTTCTGAACTTTTCATGGGGAAAGTGCATGTGCCAGTGTGTCAGATGCTCTCCTAATTGCTTTTTAATGAAAATACTGTTCTTGCTGCTTTATACTGACTGTTGCAGGGTTTAGTCAGAAATGTGTGAATCTGGTGGCTAAAAAAGAATTCATCTGTTGTTTCCACAGCTCCCTCAAGGCAGTAGCAGTAATCCACATAAAACTTACGGAATTCTCACTACAGTCAAACTGAAACGAGCACAAATACAGCCTTGGTGCTGCTTGGTATTTCAGTGCTATCCTGCATATGTCAGCAGTGAGCCATGGGGAAGACAGGCATTCAGGTAACACCTCAGAGCCAGATGGGTTATTGACCAGTGTGAATTCTAGCTTGGCAATGCTGTCGCCTGGTGTGCGTCACTGAGACCTCTTAACCATCTTCTGTTCCAGGGCATGATGATGGCCCTTCAACATCTCGTGCCTTACTCCATGAAGCCTATGTGTAAGTGCAGTATAATGTCATATGTTTTCAGAAATCCTACAAAGGAGGACGAGAGTGCGTAAGGGAAAGGCATGATATGCAACTAATTTTGTGCCTCACTGTCCAATTTTAACAGCAGCCCCAAAACCATTTGATTACTGAGTGGTTTTAGAGTGCAGATGCTTGGCATCTGTTAGCAAAACAATACAGATTATGCTGCTATTACTCATCAGCCTGCCCAAACAGCCTGAGAGGGAGGGTTTTGTTTGTTTTAACACATAAGCATAAGGCTTCTACTCAAATCAAGCTTCTCTTTCTAAGGACATTTTTTGGTACAGGTTTTCCAAAGACTGTGCTGTGAGCATTAATACTTTATTTATCCCACGAGAAAGGAAGCAATTTATGTTAATAAACCAAAATGCTGTGGTAGTGATGTGAAATTTATCTTTGATTGCTTGCGCTATTTTCAGAATCCAAATACCAGTAGCAGGGCGGGGTGTGCTTTACTTTGACTATATCTGACATGTTGCAGATGATGTCATCTAGAACCAATACCTACTCTATAAAAAACACCTGACATCTCTCTCTGTTGGAGAGAGAGACTACCAAAGGTCACCTAAAGCCATTAAATTGCTCAGAGAAAGTTCAAGTGTTCATGACTAAGGCTCCAGCTCAACTTTACAGCTTTTTTTTCTACACTGTACAAGAATGAAGAAATCTTCCATGGTGTGTTACTACCACATAATGCAAATAAAAGCACAGAGTTTATGTAGAGAAAATAATGGCATTATCTGCCATCCTGGAACAGGATTTTCTGTCCTCCAATCTGAAATCTCAGAGCCATCTGAGGTTCCAAAGAATGGTAACATTGTATTTTCCCATTTCTGCACAGGGTTCTGAGGTAAGGCAGTTAGTTACTCTGTGCCCTCATTGTGAAAGCACTTGAGCCATGAGGGGTCAATCCATTGAGACAGTGCTGTGAACAGGGAGTATGTTCTTCACCCAGATGGATTTTTTTACCTACCTGAGCTCTCAGAGGCCTGCCTGAGACCTACTGAAGGAAGGTGCTGTTGAAGCTGTCTTTCCAGTCTGAATAGGGAACTGCTTGAACAGAAGTGGCTGCCATGGAACAGACCAAAAGTCCACCTGTGCCAGAATCCTGACTGTGATAGCTGCTCACAGTATGTGGTGAGTGAAGAGTAAGAGAATAGGCAAGTACATGTCATACACTCCCTGAGTACTGCCTCCCTTCTGCCATGTAGTTGCAGTTCAGAAGTATCCCCAGTCAGCGAGGTTTTGTGGGTTTACTACCTTCCCACAGCTTTCTCTTCTGTGAATTTTCTGTCTCTCAATAAACCCATGTAAACTTTATTACCCACAGCAACCTTTGACCAGAAGTTCAGTAAATCAGCTGTTACTCCTGACTTCATCGAGCTGTGCTTTCCTTGCACCCTAGAGCTCCATATATTGGGAAGCACCATTACAGGGAGTGGCAAAGTGTACAGATACTGAAGTCAGCTGTGTTTTTTGGGACAGGGAGGGTATGTCAAGAGCTAACTGATATTTAATTGCATTAACAGTTTGCAGCACTAGGAGTTGTCCCTCAAGTGTTTTGTTTGGGTTTTTTCAGGTAATGCAAGGATCCATGTAGCAAAGATAATTTCCCCCCCCCCACTGATAAGTACTACTGAACATAAAATTTGGCAGCATAAATTTTCCACAAATACAGAGCAAAGGGGAGGGCCCTGAGGGAAGACCTAGTGGGAGGGAGGGATATTGTTTCATGTTACATAGGGGAAGATGCATTTAGTTATTCTGAGAATTCCTGCTGTAGTCTGTCCACCACATAAACTTCATAGTATGAAGTGTTTTCTCATGAACTATTCGATCCTTAGTCACTTCAGCTGACCGTCCACGTTAGCTTTAAAAAAGAGAATGAGTAGATCAGATTCCAGATTGAGTCTTTTGAAGAGGACCCCATGGCTGTTAGGTGATCGTTTGGATTATTTTGGATGTAATGAATGATGGTTTTAGAATCCCAGAACTCAGCAGTACTACTGCTGTTCCTTTCTATCCCTACTAAACTGCCTGAAATGGCTTTTTAGGACATCCCTCTCACAGCTAGTGATGGAGCTAAAAACCCCAAAACTGCATCAGACAATGTGTCATGGGGTAAGTCAGCCGAGGAGAGCAATGAAGTTGAATGTAAGAGAAACAGTATTAATTTCTTCAATAGGAAAAGTATTTTAAGATTTCCCCAAAAAACTTGTTGAGCCTCTTCCAATTTCAAACACTACATTTTATTCCCATGCTTTGCATTATTTCTGAAGTATTCTAGAAAACATATATACTAAATGCCAGAAATAATACAACTTGCTCACACAGATTTAAAATAGCAAGTATTATATAAAGGTGTGCACAAACCCAAAAATGGCTAAAGGGATTGATCAGAGAAGAAATGGAAGAGAATATCTATAGGATACAAACATTTACAAGAAACGATCTCGCAAATAAACTATTTAAATTCTATTTGCCTGGACCTGTCCAAAAGCTTCTGAAATATTTTTTATCAAGTTGAACACAAGAAGGAATATGCAAGACAAACTAGAAATATCAAACTTCATTGATAAAGGCAGTATCTCGGAATTCTTTTAAGAGGCATAATGTATATGCAATGATGAGAGACAGAAAAGTTCAAAAATGTGTAAATATATCCTTCATCCATTAGTAACAGCAAACAGCTGCATTAATTTACAAGCAACCTGTACTAGTCCAACATACCACATCATTCTAATGTCCTACTAGTTTCTGTGAAAGAAATACTTTGGTTTAAGATCCGTGTTACTTTGTCGTGGTTTGACACTGGCCCAACGCCAGGCACCTGTGAGAGCCACTCGCTCACCCTCCCCTGCCACAGCTGAGCAGAGGAGGGAAAAGGAAAAAAAATTAACAAATGCTTCATGAGTGAGATAAGGACCAGGAGAAACACTTCAAGGGTGAAACAGGCTCATCTTAAGCTGTGAAGTGAATTTATTACTAACAGAATCAGAGGAGGATAATGAGAAGTAAAATAAGCCCTTAGAACACCTTCTCTCCCCCAGCTCCCTCCTTTTCACCAACAGTGCAGAGAGACAGGGCATGGGGCTTTGGTCAGTTCATCACTGAGATTCCCTTCTGCTGCTCCGGGAGAGGAGTCTTCCCCTGTGAGGCTGTGGGGTCCCTCCCACGGGAGACAGTTCTCCGTGAACTCCACTCTCATGAGCAGCAGCCACACTGCACCTGCTGCCACGTGAGCCCCTCCCACAGGCACACAGTCCTCCCAAAACTGCTGCAACGTGGCTCTCTCTTTCCACGGGGTGCACTCCTCCAAGGACAGGCTGCTCCAGCCTGGAAGCAGGGGCCCCCACTCTCCACCAAGTCTCCCACTGGATCCCAGCCTCCTCCAGGCATGCACCTGCTCTGGCACGGGCACCTCCCCACGGGCTGTGGGTGGATCTCTGCATCCCCCGTGGATCCCCACGGGCTGTGGGTGGATCTCTGCATCCCCTGTGGATCCCCACGGGCTGTGGGTGGATCTCTGCATCCCCGTGGATCCCCACGGGCTCCGGGGGCACAGCTGCTTCACCATGGACCTCAGCCACAGGGGAATTGCGGCTCTGGCGCCTGGAGCACCTCCTGCCCCTCCTTCTGCACTGACCTTGGTGTCACTGTGCTGTTTCCCTCACATGTTCTCACCTCCTCCTCCTCTTCTCCATCTAAAAGCAAAACCTTGTGACTTTGCTTTGATTTTTTTCTTAAATATGTCATCACAGAGGTGTTACCAACCTCTCTCATGGGCCCAGTTTTGGCCAGCAGCATCTTCTATCATTGGCTCTGTTGACATGGTGGGAAGCTTCCAGCAGCTTCCTCACAGGAGCCTTTGTTGTGGCCCCCCTGCTACCCAAAACCAGGCTGTACCAAACCAAAACATAGTTTTAAAAGCACTTTTTACATTAATTTGGATTTAGTCTTTCCTCTCTTTCTGAAAAAGAATATGATTTAAGCTTGGATTTTCTTTTCCACTGGTACACTAATGTCTGTGAAATCTGTAGTATAAATGTCCATTAGAACTTGATTGTCTTTGCTGCTGCTGAGATACTAAATAAAGGCACTCAGGAAACTTCTCCCTTTAATGGTTATTACAGTATCAGAAGGTTGGCAGAACCTGGCAGGAGGTTGTTGTATCTTGAAAGTCCCATGTGTGCATGGGACTCTTGGTCATGGCCAGAGCATTACAAATGCAGCTGTTTCAAGAGTAGGGAATTTTGCTGATCTGCATGCTTAAGAAGCTGTCTTTGTTTCTGATGTAACACCGAGGGAGTCCAGATTACAGAAGAAAAGGTCATAAATTATTATTTGCATGAGTTTCAGCAGTTTTACTTTGAGTTTGCTGAGAATTACCCTAAAATGGAAACATGCCTCTCCCCCAAAATAAGCAGCTAACTTAATCTATAATGCAATATTGTAGCTTTTTTTAAATGGCTTTACAATGATAGAGTATTTATTTTGTATAAGACCATCTCATGGAGTTCATGAATCTAGGCCCTTGCTTTGACTCACTGAAGTAGCCTTCATTTATATTCAGAAATACAGAATCGAATTGAGTTTTAAATATTCGGAAAATACAGAATCAAATAGAGTATGTACGTGGCATTTGCAATCACTCCGTTTCCAGCTGTAGTAGCCAGCAGTTTGAAGGGCTCTACCATTATGTTTTCTTGGATACTACTGGCCTGCATTATATAAGACCTGACTATTGTCTGATCAATTTTATTATGGTTCCTCAAAGACTATAATTCCATGAAAAATAGCGTAGGTATTACAAAATTAATTTAAAAATACCTTCCTGAGGGCAGATATTCACACAATATTTTCCAGTCTTATGTCAAGGCTTTCAAACAGATCAGTGAAATGATCCATGGTAACCTTGGTAGCAGTTTTGCAGAGTAAGTCTGAGGAGTTGGCTGGGAACAGGTGTGATCCTGCCAGCAAAGCCAGGCACTCAGGCCACTCAGGTGTTAACAGCGAAGCTGGTGCAGAGCAGCCCCTACCCAGAGTCCTGATGTCTGCAGGAGGTGGAGAAAGCCAGGCCTCCATTCATTTGTGGTGTATGAATGAGCTGAGCACAGCCAAGCGTTACAAAGGTCAGCTAGCAGATCTCACTACAAGACAGAGAGATGTTCTTAAAACATGTTGGAGGAGCTAAAAGTCAGCCTTCAATGCAGTCAACTGTAACCTAAAGACATGTTCCACTCCCTTGGTCTAAGTCTAGGTTTGAGGCAGTTCAACATCCAAAGTGCTAAAAGGAAAGTTCTACCCTGTAAGAGAGAGGTCAGTAGGGACAGCAGTAGTAATAAGAAAACAGGAGTTATAGGGTGTTCTGAGCAATAAGCATGCTCAGATTAAACAGCATTGGAATATGGTAAAAACTGGATCAGTCATCCAAAAAAAACCAAACAATCATTATTCACTTGACTGGGTAGCCTGGTCTTCAAAACAGATTCAAATAAACCAGCTCCTAAACAAGTTTATAAAAAAGTGAGAGTGATAATAAGATACACAAATGCCATAGTGTTTCTTACCTGTTTTTTTATGAGCAGCTGCAAAATCAGTGATAATTTTCCTTCTACCACTATAAAGGTAGTATGAAGAAGAAGCTTCTTTTTCCTACCTCACCAAACTAAACCAAGAACAGCAAACAAAAGACTAGATTTGTTTCAGGTCAGGATGACAGAATGAGAAAAAACCTGTTTCATTTTAGACCTGGTGGAAGTTTTAGAAATTTGCTATTAGAAAAAGACCTGAACCTTTTGGCATGTAGGCATTTGAGAGCTTTAACCTTTATTTTTTAAAAATATTATTTTAATTATCAAACTTTGTCCTTTTTTTTTTTTTTTTTTAATCATATAAGTACCCCTAAGTCTTACTGTTGGTTTCCTGCTTCTAATAATTTTTTTAGATGAGGGTATATTTTATATTTGCTCAGTTCGTAGATTTAAGTTTCCCTATTTAGGTAGAGCATTCACATCTACTTCTAGAATTATCATCAGGACCATATGTTTTGCCCTGCACTGATAAGAGGTTCAAATAAATGGTTTGTCTAAAAGAAGACCACTCTGGAGGTACTTTCAGCTAGAGCAAAGCATATTCTAGAGAAAAAGCGTATGGACAAGGTTATCTTCTCTCTTGATTAACTGTATGCACAACCACCTCTTGACCAGATTTTGGCTGTTTGAGATGTTATAGCTCAGTTTGCTTGTGTTGTTCGATGAGAGTTTGGTTCTGCATTGTCATAGCAGGGAGATAATCACTGACTGGGTCTTGAATGCTTGTAAGAATCTGGCCTATCCCGCGGCTGATTCTCTGCCCGTAAGACCCACTGCTGTTTTTGGCTGAGACTGTCTGACCTCTGTACACTTGAGCCTGATGCTCACATATCCCAAACTTGCTTAGCAGGATAAACACATCTCTACGGAAAGCTTTGGTGAAAATAGCGTAAAGAAAGGGGTTGGCACAAGAATTGAGTGGGTAGAAAAGTACCAGCAAAATCTTGGAATTGGAAACAGTTATCAGTGGTTTGTTCATAATGGCAGATAAAGCATGGAAAGAGATGGGAGCCATGCACAGAAAGTCTGTGAAAATCAACACAGCCATCCGCTTGGCAATGTTGGTGTCTTTGTCCCCTGACTTGTACTGCGGGTTTCGCACAGTTACGTAGATTTTTATGTAGCAGGCACAAATGATGACAAAAGCAATAATGTTACATGTTAAAACGAAGACAATGTAGGCTTCAGCCACTGGTGTTTCAGTGTCCATAGGCAAGCAGATGCTGACTTTGCTGTAGCTGCTGACACCAACCAGCGGCAGGAGGGCGAGCAGGATGCAGGAGAGCCACCCTCCCAGCATGATGAGCACGGCATGCCTGAGGCGGATCTTGCGGTCGGGGCGCATGGCGAAGGTGATGGCGTTCCAGCGCTCCAGGGTGATCACGGTCAGGGTGTACACAGAGAGTTCACTGGCAAAGACCGTGAAAAACCCCGCTGTGCTGCAGCCAGGCCCAGTCTGCCACTCTATGGCATGGTTGTAGTACTCTGATCTGGTGTGGAGATCCACTGAAGCGATCAGGAGGAGGTATAACCCCATGCAAAAGTCAGCAAAGGCCAAGTTACACATCAAAAAGCGAGGTACAGTCAGTTTATAATGACTGGTGAGAAGGATGAAAAGGACAAAAAGGTTGCCTAGGATGGCAAGCAGGTTCACAAACCACACCACAATCCTCAGAAATTGATATCCCATTATATCCTCACAGGGATTAAACTCATCAGGCTCTGGCGTGCATATTACGTCTTCATTGCCTTCACAGACAGGATAGTCATAATGACTGTCAAAGGTCTGGACATCTTCCATTTGAGGGTTCTTGAGCTCTTTACCAAAGCCAAGATTTCCTTCTCCACGCTCTTCCAAAAAAATGTAATAATGGGGATTTTCATGAAAATTTGTGAACTTGGTGTTTGTGTCATACACAGCATCGGTGTGGTCTGGGTATTCTTCTGCATAATCTTTGTAAAATGGGTCTCTGACAGCCTTGACTGATCTCTTACGAAAGCTGTGGCTGCTCTGGTTACACATCAGGTACTCCAGGATCCTAAAACAGTAGAGGGGGAAATCACTGCTAGCATTTGTAGTCTGACTGGCACACAGCATGTAAACAAAGGGAATGCTTTGAAAGCAAATCGTCCTGAATGAATATGTAGCTATAAAAATGTGATTGGATATATTTTTATTAACAGACCATATTGTGTACAATAGCATTTTTGGCTTTTTAAAAATTTTGTCCTCAGCAGTAATTTTACTTGTTCAGCATCCGTAATCTGTCTTCTTTTTTAGAATCTACATTCTTAGTAGGTAAGAAAACATTTACCTACTGTTAATAACATCTTGGATAATACATAAAGTATTACTTTCTTTTTCACTGTTGTTCACAATTAAATTTCTCCCAGAACTTCCATCAGTCTAATTTCTGTTCAGTAGCTTCTTTAGAGCTAACTAGCAGTGCAGCAATTTGGAATCCTGTACCTCATGGTGTGATGCAGCTGTATTTGCAGTCAAAAAATTTTCAGTAGTCAAAAGGTTTTCAGCTAGAAAACATAAGAAACTTGAGGCTATAACCCCTCCAACATTTTTTTCCCAGGCCTTGCTGTAGCACATTACCCTTTCTTTTTTCTTTCCCTTTAACTGTGGGCTCAATAAGAGGAGGAATTGCTGCAAAAAATTCTTCTGCTAGTTTACAATTGTAATCTCTTTCAAAGAACATTGTGTATACCTAGAAAAAATGGTTACAAGAGTGCCAATAGATGTATTTTTATATTACTAAGAAAACATTGTCTTCACTGACATACTTAAGAAGTAAATGCTGGTTAGTGAAACTCACCCACTTTTTTTTTTCCAGCTCTTGAAAGCACAGCAGTGACTTGGATATGATAGGTCAGCCCGCATTAGCTGAAGAAATACCTTTACAGCTGGTAATTTCTTTAAAGTCCACGTATTTTTTGCCATTAGTTCTTTTAGGCTTTCCAATCCTTTGGCTGGAAGGTTGGCAACAGCTGTTCTGGAGATGTCCCTAAGTAAAGAAAGAAAAAGATGACTAGATCAGATTTTTTTTTTGGATTGTTACAGTTCTTCAGGAGTTTAATGGAATTCTACAATAAAAATCAAATCCAGAGGAGGTGGGGATTTCATATAGCCTTGCTAAGGTCTGATACCATTCAAATACAAGTGGGCTGTTAATTTCTCTGTGATTTTCACTGTCTTTTAAAGCTTTTGTCTTTAATGTCTTATAGCAAAGAAGATGAATTATAATGAAATATTGTAACTTTTAAAATTACACCTTTAAAGCCAACCAGACACAAATGCATATGCAAACACAGTTTTAAAAATTCTTTAAAGAAATCACATCCTGCATTAGAAGAGTTCTATTCCCTTCGACTTCTTTAGATTCATTTTAACCTATTGGCACACTTTAATATAAAGCATTGCAGTTCCTAAAAGAATATTCTCTGTATATTGAAATTAAAATTTTCTATCTTAGTCCATCCTGAATCTCTCAGAAAACTGAGTATTATGTTTATTGCTTTCTACTTGTCTGCTGGGGTGGACTCTTGAGAGAGATGATGCACAGCTGATGAGGAGGTGGCTTTCCTTTCTAACTGCCAGGTGACTGTCACCTGTGTTTTCTACTCAGTTTTTGCTTTGTCCCAAAACCTCTTCTAGTGACACTTGAAGTCAAGATATTCGTAATCTGTGAACAAATAAACCTGTAAAAAGGCTTCTAGTATAGGAACATTGTCTGAGTATTGTTTTATCATGAACACCCATAATAAATAATGCACCATTTTTATACACTTTCTTATCCCTCTAGAAGTCTTGCTCACTGTCTGATTTCTTGCACCTGAAAGGAATTGGAACTAATTTTATGCCTTGAACGACTTTTAAATGTCTAAAACACTGGGGTTTGCACTGGCTTTTTTTTTCCCTTTTGATTTGTTGGGTTTTAAATTGAGTTAGAAAATGTTGCTCCTTTTTGTAGGAGGACTTTTTCACTTCTAAAAGCTTCTTTGCTAGCATATGTTTTTTAATATGTCACAACTAATCAATTTCAACTACATAAAATTCTTTTTTGTTCTTCTGGAATCCTTTTCGATAGGTGTTTCTACCAACAACCTGAACAGGCTCTTAGAAGAGAGTTGCCTGCTATCGTTTTGCTTTCTAAAGAATCACAGAGTAGTTGAGTTTCCAAATCATCCAGTCTGACCTCCTTGATCAGAACAAGGTCACCTGGAGCAGGTTGCTCTGAGCTGTCCCCATTAACTTCTCAGCATCTCCAGGACAGGAGACAGCCTCTTTAGCAATGTGTTACAGCATTTGACCATTCTCACAGTAAAGAAATTTTTTCATATGTATGACAAGGTCCCCTCTCAGTCATCTCTTCTCAAGGCTGAACAGGTCCAGGTCTCTCAGCCTTTCCTTGTGAGAGAGGTGCTCCAGATCCTTGATCATCTCTGTTGCCCTCCACTGGACCTGTTCCAGGAGCTCCAAGTCTCTTTTGGACTGAGGAGCCCAGAACTGGACACAACACTCCAGATGTGGCCTCACCAGGGCTGAGCAGAGGGGCAGGACCACCTCCCTTGACCTGCTGGCAGTGCCCTTCCTAATGCACCCCAGGATACCATTGGCCTTCCTGGCCCCCAGGGCACACTGCTGACTCACAGACAGTTTGTTGTCCACCAGGACCCCCTCATCCTTTTCCACAGAGCTGCTTCCCAGCAGGTCGGCCCCCAGCCTGTGCTGGTGCATGGGGGTATTCTTCCCCAGGAGCAGGACCCTGCATTTGCCTTTGCTGAATTTCAGACAATTCTTCTCTGCCCATCTCTCCATCCTGTTGAGGTCCTTCTGAAGGGCTGCACAGCACTCTGGGGTATCAGCCACTCCTCCCAGCTCTGTGTCATCAGCAAACTTCCTGAGGAGGCATCTGCCTCTTAATTCAAGTCACTCCCCAATCTCATGGTCACTATAGCCATGCCTGCACCCAACCTTCACATCTCCAACAAGGCCTTCCATATTTCTTAGTATAAGGTCAATCAGCACAGCATTACCTGTGGGATCCTCCACTACCTGTGACAGGAAGTTGTCATCAGTGCTTTCCAGGAGCCTCCTGGACTGATCAGGCTTTGCTGTGTTGCTTGTATTGATTGTGTCAATATCCGAAGAAGGTGCAAAGGGATGCCTAACAGTCCTGTCTTGTGGTTCTATCTTTGCTTCTATTTACTGGAGTCAGTCTCTCTTAGGTCTCCCTTTACTCCTTGGGTAGTTGCTATAGCTCTCCCCTTTCCACACCTTGTCTCTATTGAGCCTGGCTGTGTCTGCATTTCCCTTCAAATGTAGTTCAAAACTCCCATAACAAGCCCTGCTAAGTCCTGAGCGAAGTCCTTTTCCCCCTTTGAGACATTTTGTAGAACTCTTCTCCTGCAGTAAAACATCTTGATAAATTAAATCTTGGGATAGATATTACCAAGACAAAGCTGGCCTTTCAGCAACCCTCATAGGTCTCCATCAAGTCCTCATGGTGGTGGCAGCTATCTGCAGGCAGGTTAAACACTGTGTGATGGGAGATGCTAAGACTTTGAAAGGGAAATTACACCTCACAAACACTTGAGAGTTCTTTGAAGATGTACTGGCACAAGCTTATGGAGAAAGATGATCCTGTTTGTGCAATGAATTGGGAATTCTGACAAGCCTTGACAAAATCGGTTATCGAGGGCTGTTGAGGACTAATCTGTTATGTGACAAGGGGAATGTCTCTCCTGGATTAATTGAAAAATAAAAGAGTTGGGGAAAAGCCTGAGAACAGATGACAAGTTTTCATCCTAGAGGAAGAATGGAAAATTCATTGGTATCTGAATATACAGGTCATAGCATGGAGCCCACAGAGGCCAGGCTGGCACTGGCAGTACTGAAATACTCATAAACAGGCTGGGAAGGAAATGAGAGTAGCTGCAACAAAGCTTGTTCCTGGCACAAAGTAGCACAAGGTAGTGAAAGCTAAAGCTGATTTTCTAAAGAAACAGAAGGCTCCTGCAATACTACATGGCTGAGAAGAAAAATAATCAATATGATTCAAAATTAATGAATGTAAAGTACGTTTAGGAAAAAGTAATTTTAGCTTTACATGGATGACAATGGGATTTAATTTAGCTAGTGCTCTGGAAAGATCTCGGAGTCCTCGGCAAATGCCAGGTCAGTGCTTTTAGTGTTGAAGGGAAACAGAATGCTAAGAATTCTTGGGAAAGAAATAGAAAATAGAGCAGAAAAACTTCACTCCTTAAAACTAGTATGACTGTAACTTAAATATTATGCAGTTTTAAAAATACTATACGCAGTTATAATAAGAGCATGGACAGCTACAGCTGGGATGATAAAAGTATCAAGTTGTTTGTATATGAAGTAATAAGGTACCGATAAGGACTTTTCTCTTGGGAAAAGCTACGTTTGAAAGCGGCAGGAAGACTATAGTGCCATGCAGATTGTAAAGAAGGTGATGGGTAATGATTATTCACTCTTGTGAGATGAGTTTTGGAACCCCTAAGAATGTGAGGAAAGAGACTTAAAAACAAGAGAAGGCATAATCTTTTCACAGAACTGCATCATTCCATTGTGAAAATCAGTGCCATGGTTTGTCATGTAGGCCAAAAAGCTAAGCAACAAAAAGGACAATATACTTTTGTTTGGGTTTTATTCACAGTTGTGTAACATTCCCATCAGAAATGGCTGGCTCAGGAAGAACACCCTGGGGGACAAGGGCTTGTGCTTTGAAAACAGCTGCTGAGAGGAGCTTCTCTGGATGTACACGGAAGGGAGCTGCAGCTCCTGGAGAGCTGCAAAAAGAAGCGGGTAGCCAGCCCAGGGCTTCAGCTGTGGAAACAATTTCCCAGGGAGGAGAGGTGAACATGCAAAGTCTGTGGCAACTCAGAGTGTTACCAAGTGATGTTAAAAAGTCTGAAAGAAACATCTGTTCAGTGAGAAGAAAGTGCTTGGAAGAATTAGTTGTAAGACAATGTCATTTCTTATGTCTATCTTACCAAATCCTGTGAATTCTTTTATGTATGTGCCTATGGGTGTATATTTAAGCAGACAGGTATTGCAGGTTTTGTTTTCAAACACTCTTTTATACTGGAGAGCTTG
The DNA here is from genome assembly GCA_013396875.1 of Vireo altiloquus. Classification (NCBI taxonomy): domain Eukaryota; kingdom Metazoa; phylum Chordata; class Aves; order Passeriformes; family Vireonidae; genus Vireo; species Vireo altiloquus. The sequence continues at coordinate 40,913 of VZRF01004116.1, read as the reverse complement.
GGGAAAAGTTATAGGCACAGATGCCTTGAAGTTCTTGTTGATTTAGGATTAATCCTGTTGCAGAGCTACCAACAGATACCTGGCCCCATCCATGGGCCATATTAAGCACAATGGATCGGAAGTTTGGAAGTTACCAAAATCCCAATTTGGGAAGTCCCTAAATTGCTGGTATGTGGTGTCTGCCACCAAGAAGTCTTGTGACCTCTCCGTACCACTGCTATTGCAAATCAAAAAGCTTCCTGGGAGTCTGGTGATAATTTGTCTTGCAATGGAAGATAACTTCTTAATTACGCTACCTAGCCCACCCACTGTTAGCGACAAAGTGTGTGTCAGCTGGCCAAGAGGAAAGTGTGGGATTTTCAGGGATTTTTTTACCTTACAAATCTAGTCTTGATGATTATCTAATCAGATTCACAATCTACTTCAAGAAGCAGAGCAACTGTCTTCAAACTAGATTGAAAAGGTTTATAAATAATTACTAATCCTCAGAGTCATGTGAATCCAAGTAGCTGGAGTTGCCAAGACTATAATATCTGTGCCTGCATTCATACAGAAGACACATTTTTCTGAATTACTTGTGTGCCAGTGTATAGAATTATAGAATCAGTAAGGCTGGAAAAGACCTTTAAGATCATCAGTCTAAGCATCAATCTAGCACCACCACCACCATGTTCACCACATCCTCAAGTGCCATATCCACACATTTTTTTGAACACTTTCAGGGATCGTGACTCCACCACTTCCCTCGGCAGCCTGTTCCAATGCTTTACAAGCCTTTCTGTGAAAATTTTTTTCCTAATATCCAATCTAAACCTCCTCTGGCCATTTGCTTGAGATCATTTGCTCTTGTCCTATCACTTCTTACCGAGCCCTGATTAGTCAAGTATGGTCAGTCCCAATCAGTCAAGGATAATCAGTCCTGATTTTGGTCTGCTGACAAAAATGGGAACTGACTGCAGTTATGTCTGCTGCCTCATTAACATCTGTTGAAACACAGCAGTGCTTACATTGCATAGAAGAGTGTCTTGCTGGCCCTGCTAAGCTATAGCTGGCACACTTAAAGAAACACAAGAGAGGCAAGAGGTCTGATGGACTTGTCAAGAGGATCTGTCTCAAACTGAAGTGACTGTAAAAGAGGCTAAGCAGGAAACTGATAAAATGAATGATAGCAAGTTGCAAGGACTGGATGGTTTTCACCAGGAAAGTTCTGAAGCAGCTGAAGGAGGAAGTAGATGAGTTGGTAAAAGAGTCACGGAGCCTTCAGCTTAGCTCTCCTGCAGAAAGGCAGCAAACAAGCCACCACCAAATATGATATAACTTGGGAAAGTCAGCATGTAAGGGTTCTTGTGAAAATAAGTCCTGCCTTCCAAACTTCTCTGAGTGTTGTGCTTATGATCTGCTCAAAGTCTCCCGGGACTTCTACAAGGCCTTTGACAAATGCCCACAAGGCTGAGACACAAACCAGGGAGACACACTCTTGTGGAAGGTGTCAAATGCTCAGGATTATGGAGAAGGCTAGCGACATTCACTGCTAGCCTAGAGCCAGACCAGACTTCAGCTTTTAAGTAGCCATGGTCTAGAGCCCATTTAGGTACTGGAAGTGGTAGCATAGAGTTCTACACTGTGAGGCAGAACAGCAACCAAAGTGCTCTCAACCAATTTCAACATTTTGGCTTCGTAGAGGTTTTGTTTTGTCCTCTCATATTTTCTTATAAATCTCATGTGATGTTTCCAGGCTGTTGCTTATCTCAGATGAAATTTACACATTATATTGAATGTTAAAGAGACATTGGAGAGGTTCAGATAAATGTGGGACTAAAACATAGCATATGAATTCAGAGGTGTTTTTTCTGAACCAACTGTATATTATACAAGTGTTAAACAGATATTTAGTTGCTCAGATTTTTTTCTTTTTTTCCTGGGTTATTATATTTTGGTCTCATTCCTTGTTGGTTTTATGAAGTCAGAATTTCAGAACTAGATCTAAGAGATAATAGCTTTTTTCAATAATCTTTTTCATTGCTGGAAGCACGTAACTGTAGTATGAAATCCAGTAATAGCAAGAATTTAAAAGACAAGTAATTAAGAAAATGAAATTGAATGCATCATAGTACAATTGAGAATTTTTACCCAATCGTATACAAATTTCTGAGTATTGCAATAGTTAAAAAAGCATAAAATATATAATAGGTGGGCTTAAACTACAGATAGTATTTTAGCTCTTCTGAGAGATTTTTTAAATCTACAAATTAGCAGTGTTTGAATAGAAAAATACAGAGTGCTTCTCTTGCTGAAAGACTTGCTTGTGTCCCATGGCAGGAATAATTCATAGATTGGAAAATGATGCTTTAAAGAGCAATTCTGCATTCTAGAGATAATTAACTGCTCACATGTATCCTGCATGACTGTAACGTTTTGAGTTTGGACTGTGTGCTTTATAAAAGCTAATTGAATAACGAGCCTGATTGTATTTTTGTTGTACTCTGTTGAACTTTTGCTCTAGGCAGACAGCTCTTGTTGCATTTAGTAAATCAGGTCCACTGAGTTGTTGAATCCTTGCCAAGGTTTCATTTTGAGGTGAAGAGCGATGTGCTGTTATCATACTGTTAAATGACTTTTCTAAAGGGAGCAATCTGTGTATACATCCATATACATCTGAGTATACAACAGTGACAAAGGAACTAGAATTACTGACATCTATTCAGGGATATTCAGAGATTTCCTCTATTCAGGGATTACAATCCCTGCTTCCTCGGCTGTTGTAAACTGCAAATTTGAAAAAAAAAAAAATATTACCTAACTTTTCAGTACTTACTTAAGTATGTTTAATTAGGTGGTCTGAGAGCATGGCCAAACTCACACAACCTACAAGGAGTCAGGCACAATTTTTTGTAGTTAAACCTTTCTCATTGGGTTTCTTTAAAGACAAAATGGAACCTTACCCCATTAGGGTGGACTCATGGTCAGTTTTTAAGCCTTTAAGTTGCTGTTACTGCTGAAATCCTGACCAAAAAAAAAGCACAATCTGTGGGGCACATGTTCCAATCACCATAAATTCTTATCTCACTTAAGGAGTGCATATAGGGAACTCCAGACAATAAGTTCTGCCAGCTTGCTAGGGAGGCAAGACAGAATTTCTCTTTAGAGGTCCAGAAATGTTTTTGGTTTTTGGGGGTGCTTTTTTTGGGTTGGTTTTTTTGGGTTTTTTAAAGTTTTTTTCTGCATGCTGCTGCCACTATAAGCAATGTCATTGTCCCAGAAAAAAAGCAATTTTCCATTTTCCATAGAGTTAATTTTCAAGATGAAACAGGTTTATAAGTAAAACTTTCTTTTTGAGGAAGATCCAATGGCCAAACACCAAGGTGTCTGAACCAAAAATGACGTAACAAATTATTTCTTATAACAAGCTAAGTTGTTTACACTGCCCAAGGGAATATGGATGGCCTGTATTGGTCAGACTTTTTGGACTGTTACACAAGTTAACAAATCTGTGGTCTCTGTAAATAACTCATTGGTCATGATGGTATAGTGGGGGGTGTAAACTAAGGCACCAATTGCCAGGAGATTTTGTCTCCTGTGGGAGATGTTAATGGCCATTGACATAACACAACAACACATACTAGGTTTTCACTCAGTTTTCATTTTTTGACTTCAGCCCTCTTAAGGTAATGCATATGTGGGAGTTTCAGGAGATCATTTGTTCCTGTTAAAATAGTTCTAGTTCCTGAAGGTCAGCTAAGAGATGTGTCCAGGTGGAAGGATTCCACTTTAAATTGTTGCTCATTTTATGGCAAACCTTTTCTATATCACACATGCAGAATAATTCCTGGTTATCAGCGGGTAGCACAAGTCCCTAACCTGCTATGAAAATTATATTAAAATAGAATTAAAAGCTAATAACTTGAATTATTAATTCTGTACTGGTTTTGCCTGGCATAGAGTTAAATTTCTTCACAGTATCTGGTATGGGGCTATGTTTTTGATTTGGGACTGAAAACAGAGTTGATAACACAGGGATGTTTTAGCTGCCGCTGGGCAGTGCTTACACACAGCCAAGGCATTTTTTGTTTTTCACACCACCTAACCAGCGAGGAGGTTAAGAGTGCACAAGAATTTGGGAGAGGACAGCCAGGACAGCTGACCCCAGCTGACCAAGAGATATCCTAGACCTTATCAAATCATGCTCAGCAATAAAGGGCTGGATGGAAGTTTGCCAGGACTGCCATTGCCAGGGGACTGGCTGGGAATCAATGGGCTGGTGGTGAGCAATTAATTTTGTTACATCACTTGTTGTTCTTGGGTTTGGTTTGTTTTCTTCCCCCTCTGATTTTTTTTCAACATCCCTCTTTTAATAACCAAGCTGACGTTATCTCAACTTATGAGTTTTCTCACTTTCACCCTTCCAATTCTTTCCCTCATCCCATTGGGTGCAGGGGCAAATACGTGGCTGTTTGGAGCTGAGGTGCAGGCCAATGTTAAACTGTGACACCATCCTAGGAGCTTTAGCTTAGGACTAGCACATCAAACTATCATGACATGAAATACTCTGGCTTTTAAAATCACTCTTGATTGACTGTGCTTACGTGCCATTTCTGGCCCTGTGCCTTTGAGAAGAGATACCTCTCTTGGTAATGGCACTGTAGTAAGTACCACATCTCTCTTTAGTTATAAGTGCTGCTAGGACTCTTATTAGCCATGAACGTCTATCATTCTAATAGGAGATGGATAGCTGGGCTGCTTAGACTGCAAGTATAAAACATGTTCTGAGATCAAGGATCAGTGGTAGCTGGGCTAGCTCAATAGTTATAGAAGACTAGAAAAAGTTCAATTCATTTGGGATATCTAACTTGAAAACACAGGGTAAAAAGGAAGTTCTTTACAGTTAGATATGCACATCGTAGGAAGGCATCTCTAGCTCCTAAACCAAGAGGTTTTGTGTAGCTGACACATTTCAAAGCTAGCCCTTGCTCAGGAAGCTTACCTGGCTGTTAACAGCATACAATTAACCACCCACAACCCTTTGCAGCACATAATTACTTATTCCCCTGTCTGGCATAACAACACTGACACTTTAAATACCTACAAAAAAGAAGAGCATAAGAAGTAACTATTTTTCTGTCTAAAATTTTTTTTTTGGTCTCTCAATTTTCTTTATCTGTGTGGTACAAAAGTCCTTCTTTTGTATTACAATTGTGCAGCCATAAGACAGGTTGTACTACAGAATCTTCCAGAAGAACAATTGATAGGAATAGTATACCCAATGTAAGGTGCAAGCTTTTCATAAATCAGTTCCCTAAAGCACAGGTTTTGTTGCTGGTATTATTTTTGTAAACATGCCATTCCTGTCCCTGCTGCTCTGATGCTAATGGTTGTAAAGGAATTGTAAACTAAAACTGTATTATTTTTAAAGCTTGTACTACTTCATTTTCTCCTACTTACAGTAGAGTTGGTCCACTGTGCACTCCCAGAAATGCATCATCATTGATAACTTCAAGGTACTTGTTCTTGTGCAGATAGCTGCAGAAACAAACCAAACATGGTGATTTGGAAGTAGTTATCCATAGGTTACAGTAGATCTCGAGTTTACTTGCCTGCACAAATGTACAAAAGCAATATGTATAAAGGCCATCCATTCCCAATGGCATATTGAAGCATAATCAGTTACTTCATTTTCTGTGTACCCAAGAAACAAAATACAGGTTTTCCATTTTGAAAAGAAAATAAATTCCTCAGCACATAATTTATTATGCTGATTTATTTATTTATTATCTTTGTTTCAAATTCTTTTTCTCTCTCTGTCATACACATAAGGACACGTGCATACACACTGTATCTTCAAGTACATATGTATGAGGATGAGGTAAAATAGTTTTGTTTTCTTTCATCAGAATGAGGTATGGGGAACTACGTGATGGAACACATCATGAACAAACAGGAAAATAATTTCCTCCATGCTGTGAGTTCAATAAAAGTTTTAAATGCTTTAAAATCTCCATAGTCAAGTGGAGGTTTCCACATACAAGTCAAAAGTTAAGATCGAAGTTTTGTTACAAGAAGAGCAAGGAAAGAGTTGGATGTTTGGTACCCTGTTATAAACATTTACAAGCTAGCTTGTGATGTAGGTAGTAAAAGTGCAATAGGAAGGTGTCACAACAGATGTCAGAGGGTGTCTGTGAAGTTCACAGAGTCACAGAATATTCTGAGTTGGAAGGGACCCATCAGGGTCATCAAAATCCAACTTCTGGCCCTGCAAAATACAGCCCCAAGAGTCACACCATGTGTCTGAGAGTGTTTTCTAAATCCTTCTTGAACTCTGTCAGGCTGGTGCTGTAACCCCTTCCCTGGGGAGCCTGCTCAACCACCCTCTCTCTGGGTGAAGGACCTTTTCCTAATATCCGACCTAAACCTCTCTGACACAGCTTCACCCTATTGCCTCAGGTCCTGTCAGTGGGTACCACAGAGAAAAAATCAGCGTCTTTCTCTCCTCTTTCCCTCCCAAGGAAGTTGTAACAGCAATGAGGTCTCCCCTCAGTCTCCTCCAGGCTGAACAGACCAAGTACCTTGGCTGCTCCTCATACGTCTTCCCGGCAAGGCCCTTCACCATCCTCATAGCCCTCCTTTGGACACTCTAATAGTTTAATATATTGTGACCAAAACTGCACAGAGGACTCCACATGAGGCCACATCAGTGCAGGACAATCCCCTCCCTTGCCCAGTTGGCAAGCCATGGTGTGGAAAAAATAAAGGAAATATTTTAATCCTGTCCTGGTTGAAGTCATTGGCAAATTGTTCATAACATTCACTGGATATAAGCTTATATTGATCACCATGGTGAGAAATGAGAAGTACATGCACTTCATCTGGGTTACACAACAGAAAGTCTTAGGGAGCCAAATAACGCTTCTGGCATGTTATTCACTGGACATTACTCATGCCTTAGGCCTTGTTTCTTACTGAGGAAAATAGCTTACATCACCTTGTCAGCTGTTGTTGTTTGAAATAAGCTTTCATTCTTTATAAATATATGGCATTCTAGTATCACCTGGCATTTGTGCTTTCTGAGAGCTGACTTTCATATTCTGTAAATGGCACATTATTGTTGTGAACATTTCCTTTAATGTGCAAATTTCCTCATGATTTTGTCTGCAAAATGAATACAAAAATTCAAACCAGAGCAACCAAGTTAAGAATTAATCCAAGATTTCAACATCTGGGTTGTAGTGTTGAAGGACACAAAAACCTGCTTAACCTAATAAAACCTGTCTGCTTTAGTAATGAGACACTATTATACAACCACTTAATTGCTTGTCCAATTTTTGAAATTTTTTCCCCTGATATTTGAGTATCATACTGAGTAATAAACCTGAAATATAATAGCTGATATACATGATAAAAATCTTCAAAGTTACAAACAGAAACATCTAGAGACTTTGGGAAGTACAGAACCATGTGTTGCTAAGGAGGGGCTGTGGTGTTAGCTGCCAGTTTTCACATCAGTGAGTCAGGCCCATCAGAATGTATAATTTCCTGATGCTAATTGATTTCAGTTGTTTAAGTCCTTTTATTTTGATAGGTATTGTTTTTAAATGGAAAGAATAAGGCTTGGCAAATACTAATTTGAGAAAGAAAGCTTATGTAGATTCAGTATGGTTCCTTCTGAAAGTGCCATTAATCCTGTTGTTACTGATGGCTGAATGATACAGAACATCATTTAAATTCACTGCAGAAGAGAAAACCACAGTAGTGGTAACAACATGTCTAAACGAATCTTAGAAGTTTTAGAAATCTTGATGTGTAGTATCTAGCTGCAGTGGGGACATTAGAATAATCATAATTTTGTAGAGTTGGTGGATGACAATGAATTACACATGAATACCTCAGTACAAACTGTGCAGGAAATCTGTAGTAGTAACTGCGGAATCTGGAGTAGGAGATGCCAATGTTTTTGTAGTGCTGTGTAAGTAAATGAAGGCCCTTTTTCACATTCTCAGTCCAGTCAGATCAGTAAGGCAACTTTACTTGTGTCTAACAGTCTCTATGGACTCAAGGTCCGGGGTAAGTGGGAAGAATATTGGGTTAAGCCTCAACCCCACCAGTAAACACCATGACTGCAGGAAGCTGAGCAGGACCTTGTGAGGGCACAAAACATCAACAGGACATTTAAAGTGCTATGTAAAACAGGACAAGGTCAGGGCATGACAGAGATACTGAGTATTCAGAGACAGTATCAATGCATGCTTCATAAAGTGACAGGCTAGAGTGTCTGCATGAGGAAAAGCAACCTTTTATTTCATCTTGAGTGGCACGCATGCTCTGTTTCAAAATGTTAGTGTCTGTTTTAGAAGAGAAACCACCCAGTATTGATATTCAGCAACTCTCAAGGACCAAAAATCTGAAGAGGCAGATACAGCTGTAGTCTCCAAAAAGGAGAAATAGATAAATACAGATTAGAAATAGACATAGATGTAGATATAGGTGTAGATATATATATAAAGAAACAAAAGTATGAAAGTTACTTTATTGAGAGCATTCTGAGAGCTCTTTAGGGACACCATTTTGGAGATACAGAGCAAATATCTAAAGAAAATTGTCAAAAGAAAACCAAACTCCTGAATATTCAAAATATTCAACTGAGATGAAAAACTGAATAATACTGTAAGGTCTAAAGATAAATTTACAAAATTCTTTATTTTTTCTGGGGGTAAAGGATGTGAATTAAAAATTCTGACCAGCTATTCAACTAATGAACACATACCTTTATTTAAATGTGAAAGATTTCTGTTTCTCTTTGTTCATAGTACAAGGTCACTCATGCCATGCCTTATGTTGCAGCTGGACATAGCTTTCTTGGTTTTTTAAAGCTGAATTATTTCACTATGTTTTACTGCAGTCCAATTTTATCAGCACAGGGAGTGATGAGATAAGAATGAACAGACAGATTAGGGTAAAAGGAAGGTTTTGTAACATTTTCTTACAAAGGATCACTTAGTTAAAAATCAAGTTAATAAAGATCCTAGTTGGAACACCTCACTGGCTTATGGAATTACATATTGTCTGCTCCTTGTTTTCAACTTCTAGTTTTAAAATAAGGCAGCAGAGAATAAAAACCAAGAAGATATGTTGGACACATATTTCAGTATCACTACTATAGTACTAAATGGGCTCTGAACATGTGACATGTTAATGTATCTGTGCATCCAGCTGGATTATGAAATGGAGGTTAAAGAAAAGGAAGAACAGGCAAAAGATATGCGTTGGTTAGTGAGTAGTACTAAGGATTCATCATATGATTTTTCTACACAATTGTTTATCTTAACTCTGAGCTGTGCCAAACATTATAAGTGAAGCCTGAAAGTGGATACCAAAGTAAATATGGTATTTTGGAGTTTATTTTTGTAATTGGATTTTGAGATCACACACTTTCCACTTCAGTAATTTCGATAGTTCTGTAAAAGCTTATCACAAATATATTTTGCCATTCACTGGAAATATATTTTAAAAACTCTTCTTCCCTTACCAATTACCTTACAAAAATAAATATTGCTGCAGCAGCACCACTTTGCAGGAGTGATGCAGTTTATGGACCTTAATTATGGGTTAAGATGAGGGATTGAAGTGTCCAGTGAATGCTTTTCAGTAAAAGTGTCTTTCAGCCCTTCGTTCCTGGTTTCTTACTTCCCTTACTTACACAGCAACACTGTGGTTTGCTGTTAAACACAGATCCTTGTTGGATGACAAGATCAACTAGGTAGTGCTATTATTCAGTGTGATAATGGAAACCATTTATCCATGGTTTTTCACCTATACCTGCATTAATTTTTTTGACCCCCTTTAATTACATAGGCATTTTAATATTGCAAGAGTGGGAGAAAGGCATAAGGCCTAGTAGAAGATAGCCTCTGAGATTCCCAAAATGTCTTCTGATTTGTGAATGGAATCTTTGAATAATTTGCCAAAAATTATTATTGTTTTTTGTTGTACTGTTATTTAATTTTGTCCTTGAGATAATCATTCAAAACCCATTCAAATTTCCCTCACCCTTTTTCTATTAGTTTATTTTTGCTCCTATTTTTGTTAGGTTCAAAGGCTCTTGGATCAGACCCAGAGAAAAACAGGTACTTCCTTCACTATACAGTGGTAGATAAACAAGAGTTCAAATTATGAATGTCAGAACTGAGAAAATGAAATATTTGCCTCTTGCATTAACTTAATGCTGCTGCTAGAAACAACAAATCTCCCAGCTTGCACTTAGCAAAATTATACATTATCTTGTCATATGGTAACCAAACTACTTCAGAAAATTAGCTTCGAAATTTCAGTGTAGTTTATCAAACAGATAAAGGCTTTACCACCGATGTTCAGCTCCCTAGTTTACCTTGTACATCTGGAGTGCTGTGCTCCAAATAAATGTCATATGATTTAATTAGGAGAAAAGTGTTTGTTGTAACAAACCATTTTTACTGCTGGTAGACAAACCCATGAACTTAAGTCTAGTTTTAGTTATTCTGCTGGTTGTTTTCTTTTTTCTTTTTAGATTTGATTAACTAGTGCATCATATCCAGTCTCTGGAAGGATTCACTTAGGATCACAAATCGCAGAACATATCAGGTTGCAAGGGACCCATAAGCATCATGGTGTCCAACTCCCTGGTCATTGCAGGATGATGAAAAACAAAATCATGACTATGGCCACCATCCAGATGCAATTTGAACTCTGACAGTCTTGGTGCTGTAACTGCGCCCCTGGGGAGCCTGTTCTAGTCACTGACCACCCTCTTGGTGAAAAACCTTCTCCTAATATCTAATCTGAACTTCCCCTGATGCCAGTTCATTCTGTTCTTGTGTCCTATCACTGGTCACCAGAGAGAAGAGAGCAACGCCTGCCCCTCCACTGTCCCCCTGAGGAAGCTGTGGGCTGCTGCGAGATCTCCCCTCAGGCTCCTCTTCTCTAGGCTGAACGAGCCAAGTTACCTCTGCCATTCCTCATAAGTCTTGCCCTCAAGGCCTTTCACCATCTTGATTGCTCTCCTTTGGACACAATTAAGGGTTTGATATCCTGCTTATATTGTGGCACCCAAAACTGCCCCCAGGGCTCGAGGTGAGGTTGCCCCAGTGCAGAGCAGAGCAGGACAATCCCCTCCCTTGCCTGGCTGGTGATGCTGTGCCTGATGCACCCCAGGACAGGGCTGGCCCTCCTGGCTGCCTGCTGGCTCATGTCCAACTTACCATCGGCCAGGAGCCCCAGATCTCCTTCTGTGGGGCTGCTCTCCAGCCTCTCACTTTGTATGTATAACCAGGGTTACACCGTGCCAGATGGAGAATCCAGAAACTGTTCTTTTTAAATTTAATATGGTTGGTGATTGCTCTCAAGTCTGTCCAGATCTCTCTGTAAAGCCCTCTACTCTTGGCCTTAAAAAATACTTCAATATCCTTGAAGAATACTAATTACAATTTTTTTTTTCTAAACATAAACAAACAGTATCTACAGAAGCTAGGATGTATTGTATGCTTCCCTACTTCCCAGTTCAATAAAGCAGATGTTTAGGACTCCATATCTTCTAAAACTACCTTTTCATTTGATTCTCTAATAATAATGAGAATTCCAAAGAGGACAGAAGCAATAGAAGCTGCATACTATCAGAGAAGCATAAAGAAAAATTCCTACAAAATAGTGTCCAACCCGTGTTTTGTCAAAATGTAAGAAACGGAAGAACCAACACAGTTCATATATTGGCTAAGGCTTGGAAAGGTTTTGAGTATTGCTGCATGCAGCTTAGAGGGATTCAGTCAAGACACTGGATTTATTTTGCCATATTTTACATCTTTCAATTCCGTGGGCACTAGTACAAACACTATGTCATCATGGAAAACTTCCTTTTTCATATGAAAGTTTAAAGTAACTGAACTAGTGTGAGTAAAATCAGATTTATTCCAGATTTTTGGTTTAACTCAAACCTTTCAGACTTTAAAAAGTCTAGCTAGCTGCTAAGGTAAAATAGGCAGTTTGGAAAGTTTAAGGCCATGTGAAGGGTGCTCTTATGGAATTCTTAAAGAATTTAAGCCTAATTTAAAATACTAAAAATAATCATATCTATCTTCATATCTCTCTGGTTAAATTAAGAGCTCACAATGAAGAAATCTCTTTACTCATGAGAGTGACAGACTCTTCAGTCAAGCTTCTGTAGGACAAGAGTAAGCTCTGCCAAAGTGAATGGAGTCTCTAGAACTGAAATTTATTCTGTCTCAATGACTGAGGCAGGTGATTTTGGGTATGGCGTAAAAAGGATATTCACTCACTAAATATTCATTTTTCAGAAAATACAGGAAGAATTTGCAGGGAAATATAAAATGGTTGATTGATGCTTTTGAGATGTGCATCTCATTTCTAGTATAAGTGGCTGGTTCCTCTGAATTGCTCCCAGCACCTTACACCACTTTCTTTTTTGCAGGTAAGAGATACCTGTGAAAGAGCTACCATTATCACTGCTACACTTACTAAAACAAAGTCTTGTAAAAAAAAAAGCATAATTATCTTAAAAATTGTCTTAGAAAGGTTACTGATCAAAGTTTTACTGTAGCTTCAAACCAGAACAAAACTCACACTGTAATTACTTGCCATGATTTTATTTCTAAGCTATAAATATACATACTAAATGAAAGCACACTGCAAAAGACATTAAGCAATGATATTGTTATTGCTGGCTGAAATTAATATCCTCTCTTTGCTCCTTAAAAATAATTAAAATAAGATAGCATTTCTGAGCCTCAAATAAGCAGAGGAGTTTGAGTTTTTTCTGCTGAAAGAAGAGAATGACTTGCTACTTACATAGCATCCAGATTTGTCCCATTAAAAGCATGGCCTTGAATACTGGTAAAACCATTATTGTAGAGTTTACTGCAGGCAAAAAAAAAATTACATTAGTGTATTTTGGGCTGCTTCAATACATGAATACCTAACATCTTATGTATCAATTTTCTTTGCAACAACACATTTATGGATGGGTTAATTTTAATCTCTTGAAGAAGAAGTAGTTACTGTGCAAGGTCAAACAAATGCCCAGAAGCATTCTTGAGTGCACCTGAATCAAGGATACCAGGTGGCCGTGTGCCATCTTTCACCTCTTTTTACAGCAAAACATTTTACTATAATTTGCCCACCCCTAGGCTAAAAGCAAGGAAACAAAGTCCTGCTAGGACTGATAAAAGAAGGCTAAAGGAACTAACAACTAGCAAAAAAGGTCTGATTTTACTGTCAGGCCTGCCTTACATTTTTAGAATTCATTCTTTTCTTCCCTTAGAGCAAAAGGATTTTATTTTTTTAGAATTTCTTTAGAATTCGTTTGCATTCTAATGCTCTTCCTCCCTGTTCAGGTCATAACTCATTACAGTAATTTTCACTCCCATCAGCCCTTTCTTGTTGTTCACACTGACAGACTTGCATAACTGAATTTTATTTAACAATTTTCTTTCAAATATGACTCTCTTGATGTTTGCCGTCCGTTAGTTTCCATGGTATGTGCCACTTAGGTTGCAAAAAAAGTTATACACAGTTCTAACCCTGCTGTAGCTTTACAGGGGGAGAACTTTGCAGACTTTCTCCCCTGATTTTTTTCAAATATAACCATTCACTGGCACTAGGTCATAGAAAAAACAAAACCACTTAAGTCAAGCCAGTTTAAAGGAAAGAGCAGGACTGATTCAAATAGCTGCCAAAGTACAGAATTTATGCAAACTAGAATATAGATACTCTCTGTCTATGGTGTTTCTCAGCTGCAAACTACTAGAGAGTAGGACAGGAATAATGGTTTTTTAAACATTTTGCCATATGTATTACCAGAGAGGTAATTGCCTTGTGACTTAAACTGGAAGAACTTACAGGGTTAGAGATTCATTACAAAGCCCATGGAAAGCATTTGCAGGCACTGAAGTCATATAAGGATTATCTGCAATTTCACTGAAAAAGGAGACAAAATATCAAAATCAAACATCTGCCCAACAGAGCATCTCAAGAACAGCTTTGTTATTGATTGTTCTCTGCCTTGATAATAAATAAAAGTTTAAAATGTAATAAATTTATTTAAATAAATGATTTTTATGTATTTTATTATTATATTAATATCATTAAAATAAACAACCTCGCCATATTTATTATATTATAATTTAAATTTATTTATTTAAATAAATAAGTTTAAAAGAATAACCTGTTTAGTTATATCTAAGGCCAGAAGATACATGTAGGATGAAGAATTGAGCATGTTCCAGCATCCAGAATGACAGCTCATGGTAAAGGGGTTTTGTAGTTCTGGTGAGGTGTGCCAGCCTGCACAGTGATAATAGTGGCTGATGGCACGGGCAGGTCCCTGGTCTCATGAGCCAGAGAATTAGCAGAGTGAATAAGCATCACCTGCAGTGTTGATTGAACAACCCATGTGGCTTTAGAGCTGAAATCCTGCTCTCTAAATTCAGATAAGATAACAGATAATACATTATACAGGACAGAATAGGCATTTTATTTTACAGAAGTGCATCTAGCACATCTCTTTCACTAATAAGCTAAATAACTTACTGATTCTTCTCACCTCTTGTCCAAAGAAGTGTTTCACTACACATTTCTTAAATGTTTTTTTTCACTCTTGCTCTGCAGATTTAATAAATACTATGTATCTTCAGACAAAAATTCTCTTGTAACAAAAGGGAGAAACAAAAACTAATGAGATTTACTAGTACTAAATTGGAGAAAGGAGAGAGGGAGAAGCTGGTAGAAACAAAGGACAGAGCAAAATCCCTGCTTGCCCTTTTTCTGATTTTTCCTGAATCATATTATAGTCTGGAAATGAAAGTATTGTGCAAAGTTTTCTTTTTCTTCAGCCTGTGGATTAGGTATGGCCTAATAAAGTCCATGGGCTGAGAAGTCCTAACAATTACCCATGTGCCAGAAATAACTTCATTCCTCTTCTGTGCTACATTTATGCATATATATGTGCTAACACTGAACAGTGATACAACCATTTTCATTCCAAGTAATTTTCAGTGATAGGTGGTTTCCACCACAAGTTATTTGGGTTTGACATTTTGCAGATTGCTTCATTTTTCTAAATAAATGTTTACTTGTAAGTTGCTTGACCTCGAAGGCAAATAGTAATATAATGAATGGGTTTTCCCCAGCTATACCTTATTCATTATTTAGGAACATATTATTTTCCAAAAGCATTTTTTTTCTGAATGGAAGAAACAAAAATTCTTTCACTGAATAGCAGTATTTAGAAATATACATCATAGAACTATCTTCTTTGAAAGTACAGGTCTGTTCTTTAAAAACTCTGTGTAGCATATAAGACCTATATTTTGTTAGTGATTTCTATCAAAAAAAAAAATCAAGGCAGAAGTAAAACAATGTTTACCTTTCTGCCAGTTAGAAAGGCACTGAGTTTGTTGGAAGTAAGAACACAGATTATTGTATAAACTGCTTTGTTTCATCTAGCCTGTTCAATTCTCGGTTCTCTCTTACTATGTAGATCTAGCAGAGTTCAGTCTAAGCTGAAGCCCTTTTGGTCTTTGAAAAACTCCCTAATAGTTCTTAAGATGTATTTATATCTCACTCAGAGCTCTGAATGACTTGGGTTTCAATCTTGGAGGCCTACAGCCAAGGTGAATGTGTGAGTTGGACCAAGGCTTATCTCTGGTCTCAGAAGATTCTTGGAAGGGAAGATCTCATTTCTTCCTACAGGTCTACACTTTTTAGCAAAACAAGCAGCATTTCTACATTGCTCTGAGGTTCATCTTGACAGTGGCAGACCATGAATGGAGCAGGAACTGACCCTTCTTGACCAAAAACACCCCTTTAGCAGCACTGAAACACAGCCTGTGGTAGATCATCAATCATGTCTTTGCAAGTCACCTTCTGACATAATACTTTCATTTTTAATTGCCTCTTGCCTAGCCCATCCAGCATTCAAGCCTCTTCCAGCTGAAAACTGCTACAATATAAAATTTTTAACTCCTCTCTGGGACCAAGAAGTGACCAAGATACTTTTACCTTGTGTCAACCTGCAAGTCTTCATCTGAGCTACTCTTTCTCCTCAATTTGATTGCAACCCAAAATTCTAACTTAGACTCACACAGGTGGATGTTGTCTCTGCTTTTTAAATACCAAGAAACACCTACTTTTTTTAGAGTTCAAAGCAGAACTCTGAGTTTCTGAAATACCTTTAAGGATAATAGTGGGAGACCTCCTTGCCCCCGTTTGCATTCCCATTCTCTTCAATAAATTGTTCTGCATCACCGTGCCAGCACAAATTTGTTTTAAGAATTTTGATAGGACGACTTGATGTTAGCAGGATGTATGCCAGCTCAGATCCTGTGTGTTGCACTATTCTGACCTCAGATTAATTCAGATATTGCACAGCCATTGCAAAACCAAAACAAAAAAAAAAGCAAAGGGCCTGTAGAAGTCGTGTGTCGTGAATGTGCTGTGTGTCCATGTCTCTAATTCAGGTCAAATTCATAGTGCTAGGTGACCTGGCATTTTCCAGATTTGGTGCTAATGATCATTGAAATATCACTTGAGGAAAACTGCTTTGTCAGACTTACATGATATTTTTCTCGAAACCAGAAACCTTCATTATACATTTTCTTGGGGTCTGAGGATAGCAATATTCTAACCAGCCGTGAGGAGATACTTACAGCAAAAAATTCACATCAAATGAATAGATTTTGTTGAGGTCTGGAAATACTTTGAGTCCAGTATTAAAAATACCGCTGAAAGAGAGGAGAAACAGAAAGGATTACTGGATCACTGCACAACAAACAATGCATTTAAAGTGTTCAGTAGAGCAGGATGGTTATTGCATCCTCTCTATTGTCAATCAATTCATTTATAATCAACTGTTCAAAATAGAATGATACAAGAACAATTTAAAAAATTCAAAATACCAGACTTATGGTAAGTTATAGAATTTAAAAAATGGGAACACAGACTAATAAGATAGCTAGGCAGATCTGCAGAGAGAAGTAGCTTGTGAGGTTGATGGGGAGAAAATACTTTAAACTCTGGTTTATTTTAACTTGAAAGATTAGGGCTGCTTCAGTTAATAGTCTGGACCCCTGAATCCTCTATCTTTCATTGAGGTTAAGAGCTGTTCACACAGCAGGGATACTGCCTTAAAATGTGAAATGCTTAAAGATCCTTCTTTCTGAACTTCTGTAGAGTGAAAATAACTAAAGAAAATATAGTTCTCAATTTTTAAAATTATTCTCCTGAAATGGAATTTTTTACTGCTTTCCTTTTTATTGTTTTCATATCCATGCGAAAAACCTGGAGAAATCTTTCCTCCTTGCCACTGCCCCCACCACACACACACAGAAGAGGCCTTTCTTCCAAATATTACTCAAAATCACAGAAGTTTCTTTAGAAAATCATGGGAATTTTTCAGGATTTCTTTCTGCCCTAGAGGTCATATTAAATCAGGTGTCTATAGGTGGGCTTTTCACATTTGGCTGGCAGGTATGTTTTAAAACCCGACATAAATGTCTAGTAAATACTAAAGACATGTATATATTTGTTGTGTCCCTTCTTCCCACTATTTCCTATTACAAAAATAGAGTAAAGCAGCACTTCTCATTAAAAAAAAAGCTAGCTGTGGAATTTTACCAAGGAACATTAGTGTATTCTAGATATTTAATGGATAAAACAAATGGGAAAACTACTGATAAATTTGTGAACATGTTTTCCTTTCTCACAAAAGTAGCCATAGTTCCAACCCCTACCCTTGTTGGCTTTCTGTCATTAGAATAAAGCAACAGGCGAAAACAAGGCAATCAATTACAAAATTAAATGTAAACAAACAAAACTGCTATAATGTAAGGGTCATCTGTGAGAGTTAAGTACCAATTTGTTACAGGTACTAAATACTTACAGGTATTTCAAAAGTGGGAGGTTCTTAAAGGCATCTGGATCTATGTAATACAAGTTTCTAAGGTTTCGAATTTCACTGTAAAAAGGGAGGAACATTGACAATTAGTATTTAATTACTTATCGCAACAGAAATCAGCAATGTTAAAATGACATTTCAGGGACCTAATTCCTGTAGTTTTTTGTACTGGCCAGCACTAGCTCAAGACCAGAGCAATCTTACAATGATTTACTATCATCTGGATAGATGCCATCCTGGGAACTGGCCTGTTGAAGCATGGGGGTAAGAATTGATTTGATTATGGATCCTTTGTCTACATGGTCCTAAAATCAAAACAAATACCCTGTGGTTATGGCTATTACTTTGAACATGGTAAGGATTTTGTGTCTGCAAAGTTGAGTAAAAAGAAGAAAAGTAAAACCGTCAGGATTTATATATAATAATCCTATCAAGTTACAACCATCTATACACCTTATCATTTTACATGCTATTTTTTGCTTACTATCTTCATGTGTCTGACAGTATTTTGTATTATTTTTTTCCTTTCTCTTTTGTAGAACTCATCAAGAGACGGCTCAGTCACTTAAATTAAATTCTGTGAGACTTGAAATGGACACACCTTTCATTACATAGCCATGCACAGCAGAATAGAAGATAGTGTATCTCTTTGCTACATAATGAGGCAAGACACAACATGAACTTCATTCCCTACATCTTCTGTCCCCAGTTATGTCTTTAAATACTTACACCTGGGAGACAGCTTGGTCTGTAAATGTTGAAAATGTTTTAGTCTGCACTTGTTGAACCAGCCTGATCACAGCTATGGCCATGATGGTGCTTTCTGTAGGTGTGTTGGTGGGGCTGCTGCCCCTCCAGCCCTCACCATCATTGCCTGGAGTCATTACTCTTCCTCATTTTTCTGAACTGTTTGTCTCTTCCTTTAATGCAATTTCTCTCAATCAATCCTCTATTTGCAGCAGATTTCTTTCTTTTCTGTCTATAACAACAGTCAGCAGTCTGGCTGCACCAATCAGACTGTGCCAAAATTCTCAGTGTTGAAGTAGATTCAATAGACCTGTCAATTTTCATCTTTTATTTAAGAAGCCCTCCTCCATCACATGCAGACTTTTCATTTCCTGGACTCTTTACTGTTTCCAGAAGGATATGGATGGTTTTGCATGTTTGCTTCTATTTCTTTACTTTAAATCAGCTCTGGACACTGGTCTCGTAACACTGCTGAAACAACTCTCAGCCTTTCTTAAAATAGGAACCATATAGAAAGAATGATGCCAGGCTTTCTCCTGATACTAGCAGTGGAGCAATGGGCCTGAATAAAACATTTCTGACTACTTATATGAAGAAATTTGATAAAGATAACAGATTTAGATGGCATGGTGGTGAAGGTTATGTGGGTGATGTTACAGCCTTAAGTCAGTCAAAGAAGTGCTGCTACTGGACAAAGACCCAATGGGCAGAAACCAGTAGTATTTAATTTACCATGGCCTAGCTGTGTCAAATAACCTATATAACACAACAATCAGAAAATTGGGATTTAAGACTACCTCTGCCTCTGGAATTGTTTTAATAGGATAAAATCAACCCAGACAAGTTGTCTAAGAAATAGAAGTGGGAAAAGAGACAGAAGTTAGTAGACAAATCACTATGTAGTCACTGCACATACTCAACCTCTCCATATATTACTGTACTGGCAAAACAGTTCTGCTTCACCTTTCAAGTCATCAGTTTTCTCTTTGTTAACTAAAACACTGCAGGGAAATGAGGATTTACCTTTTACTTGCATGTTAAACTCATGTCATTAATAGCTATAGTACTCTACTGTAGTGCTGCATTCAACTATTCTTGACAACTGTTAGCTACTTTGAACTGTAGCTGTGTTTCTGTATTTAAAAAAAATTCTCTCAGTGTTAGTTTCTTGCTTCTCTCCAATTATTTTATTAGCTATGTAGCTATCACATTCCCAGCAGTGGAATTAGGTTCATAAACATTTCCTGACATGTTTTTTCCATCACTGACTGCTTTCAAAATGTTGGACTTGTGAGCTTCCTGGCCTCCTACTCCTCTGTGGACCAAGCATATTCCAGGGAAAGAGAGTCTTCAGTTCAGCCTTTAGTCTGGAAATGGATAATGCATTGGAGTATCATAGAGTCATCAGGTTTTGGCTTGTTGCTATTCATAGTATTCTGCATAAATTATTTGGATGAGGGTACTGGAAATAAGAATTCGAAATCAGCAGATGGCACTAAAATTAAAAGAACAAAATAATGTAATGAGGTACGATTTTGATTTATTAAGTAATTGGGCCATGAGAGGACATTTGCTGATTAAAAAAGGCAAATGAAAACTAATTAATTTGGGAATAAAATATTTTAAACAGCCAGATGAGATACTTAGCACAGTAATGAGAGAAAATCTTAAATAATGTGAGGGGGTCAATATGATTCAACTGAATATTGGGAAAAAGTTTATGTCCCTGCTGTTCAATTTCGTTGAACTGGTAATGTTGGGATTAAAAAAGAAGTATGCTTTAATATATACTGTGTTTATACTTGCATTTCATCCTACATTTGTATATATACAATACATTTGTATTACAGAAGTGTCTTAAAGCCCAAAAGGAAGATAGGGCCATTGTGGAGCAGACAGCCAGGCTTAGAAGGGTCTAGTCAAAACAGATGAGAGAGGTATAAAAATAAAAGGTGGTTTGACAAAAGTGAATGTCACACTTAAGAAAAAAATGAGGACAGAAGTCAGATTTTCCCTACTTCTAGTCCAGTCAAATGTGCCTCCTGCATTTGACTGCCCTGAATATGTGGCCTCTTACTTTATCTGCATGAAAAAGACGAAGATCTTGTGTGCCCTGGATATATGCAGGCGACACCAAGATGACCACGACACCCAGCTGAAGTGCAAAGAGTAGATTTATTCCATCATCTCGCTGGCTGGAGGATTCAAAAAAGGCGAGCGGAGACACAGAGACTGCCAGGCTTGTGTTGGCAGGGGCAAAACACAGTGAGGCCTGAGTCCTGCCTTCCACATCAAAGAGGGCCTGGAACACATGCAAATCTTCACCGGGCTGTGTTTTACAATCTCCGCACTTCTTATCTCCTTTCCCTGCTTACAAAGAGGCCCCAAGCCTATAAGAAAAATGCTTTTACGTCTTTCACAATTTTATGTTATCTTGTCAGAAAATTTCACTTCTCTAGTAGACAAAAAACAATCAAAACGAACACAAATACCTGAATTCTTTCACACTGTTTTCTAACATCTCCCTGGTGCAAGATTGGTCTCTGAATGAAAACAATTCTAATCCAATTTATTTTTCTCTCTTCTTGCCAATCTTCTATTTTTCAACCCTTTCCTCCCCACGGATCTTCAAACCCATTTTCATTCATGAACTGTGCTGCTGTCCTTGTTTTAAACGCTCAAACATCATTAGTCTTAGAGTACTGGAAGGAATTCCTCCCTAAAATCATAGATTTAA
This sequence comes from Vireo altiloquus, assembly GCA_013396875.1. Taxonomy (NCBI): domain Eukaryota; kingdom Metazoa; phylum Chordata; class Aves; order Passeriformes; family Vireonidae; genus Vireo; species Vireo altiloquus. The sequence continues at coordinate 19,500 of VZRF01004116.1, read as the reverse complement.
AGGATATCTATTGCTCCATTGATTTTGGAGCCTATGAAGTTAAGCCCATAAGGAGGAAAGATATTTGAATCGTTCTGATCTCATCAGTTAACAGGACAAACTGCATTTCACAGTTTCTCTTACAGTAATCAGTAATGAGTAATACACTCAAAGGCACATAAATGTTATATGATCCTAATTTTCAAATTGTAATCAAAAGACTGTTGTGGTGTAAAGATTAATCCCAAAAGGTCCATAAAGACAGAAGAGCAGGTTGATTACCAGTAAATTCATTTGGCAGGGTTTGCACTTACATCATTTCTCTTTTAAATTGGTGAGTTGAAAAGATTGAAACTTGTGAACTTAAAAAGTTATGATTCTTTGAAAAGGAGTTCTAGGAAAACTATTAGCAGTTTTAGCAGCCTAAAATGCAAATAAAGCCAAAGAGTGTGCTTATAAATGCCTAGTAAGCTAGTTCCCAGATATATAAGTGTCTATGAGAGCTGATTTTAAATTACTTTTGAAATGCAACTTCAACACACTCTAAAAATACAGCTTAATCATGGCATATGGCAGTATTACAATTCTGAGTCCTTCTGGGCATTCATTTTAAGGTATAAGAAAACCAGAGACAGTTAGTAGGCATTTTTGTGGACCATTGATGCAAAAAGGCAAAAGGTGCCCTGAACAAACATTTCACTTTGCAGTCCTAACTAAAATGACTTCGAGATGCTCATAAGAAGGAGCATGCTGCTACATACCCACAAGCTAAGAGAATTATTTGAGGAGTATTTACAGAAGTAGTCAAAGTTACTTTACAAACTATTCAACCTCTAATCTATTTTTGGAAGTACAGAAACCATTTAAAAATGGCTTATTTGTGCTTTGAAGACAATTGATGTTTGAAATTTTAGTTCTGACACTCAGACTTGGAACTAAAAAGGTATTAGGTTCATAACCAAATCACCACCCCTCACTGTTCAAGAACAGCAATTCCCTCTTCCTTTTTAATGAAAATACACAAAAAAATTTATCACATCAAGAATGGATGTGCAGAGAAAGTAACTTGATGATATAAAGATATGTGTCAAGACTTACAAATAACTATGAACTTATGTTTAGTTGCAAAGATATAACTATTTAATTTCAAATCCAAACAAATCTAAAAATGAAACTAATAGTAAGAACTATTCAAATATTAGGCTAATTAATTAATTGAGACATATGTTTGCCAGCTAACTTTTCAGAAAGGTTAATATGCTACTTAACATTCCATCTGAATTTAGTAACATTAAAAAAAGCACAAACATTTACATATTTAAGTGGATTCTTAATTTCATTTACCAGACATATTTTTCGTACCTGTCTTGTAATATTGACACATTCTTCAGTCTGTTTAAGCCCATAATTCAGAAATTGCAAATCTGGCCTTAGAGTAGCAATATAATCATATTATGCTGAGATACCTACAAAGACTAAGGATATCCAGGTCAGCAATTGTGAAATGTTTTAAATAAGCTTTTTTATTCTCTTGTAATAACGTGGGCCCTCCTCTCTACCTTCTGAGACTCACTTTGTCTGTAGCTACCTTAGCATCTCTCACTTGTACATCTCCTTCCGTGTTTTATTTTCCCCCTGTAGCCAAACTATCCATGTTATTTCATCTGCATGCACCTGTTTAAGCCTTTGCAACACTGGCACCAGAAACCTGGCTTAGGCTCCCAACAGTCTATTCCCTACCTCCAGACTGCAGATTTTAACAAGATTTTTTTTCACAGCACTTATCCCAGTGCTCTGAAATTCACTGCAGGTATACAGCGTTCCCCCACAAATCTCTTCAGTCTTCCTCTCCAGTTGCTTCTCTCCTCTCCCTGCAGTGCTGTATCCCATGGCCTGGCATCACAAGCTGTCCAAGAGAAGTGCAGCCCTGGCCCAGAGGATGGTGGGGCTGCCCTGGCCCTTGGCTCCATCTCACTGCAGAGCTGGAGAGTGATCCCTCACCTGCTCTCCAAATGACGTCACATATATGAGGGCAAACCACTTGAACCATAGCCTTTGGCCATGTTCCCAAATGCTGAGAGGACTTTTTATGTGGTTGTATAAGAGGAGAATGCTTTACAAGTGAGGAGAAGAGAGTAGGGAGAGACCAGAGGAAGGTGAGCCAAGACACAGAGAAAGGAGAAAAAGAGTGAATTTTTCTGAGGTTCCATTTACAGGAATGTTTCCCTGAGAAGCAGAGACCTAATTACAACAGGTTTTTATTTAGTGAAATGTTGCCAAGCTTCAGCTCTACTAGTACAGTAACTACTGTATAACTGATTGCTTATCAGACCCTTTCACAATTACATTTACAAAAAATACATACTTACGTAATTGCATGAGAGAGACAGATCTGAATTCGTAAACAGGCATACTTTAAAAAGGTAAATGCAAAAAGAGGAAACAAGAAACCATTGTGAGACTAATTTAACACCACTGGGGAGAAAAAACCCAGCAAAACCTTGTTCCTTATTTACATCTTCATAGGGTGGAAGTTTTGCCATTAATTACCCGTAAAATGAGATGTGGCTCATTAAAATATAGCAGGTGATCAGTATCCATAGTCTGCAGAAGTTACTCTGGACGTGAAAGGCCTGGATGCATCAAAATATGACCTATGCTTAAAGAGCTGAGGTCTGGAAGGAACAGAAAGTCAGGACAGAGGCACATGAACCAAAGAAGGACCGAGAAAATGGGGTGGTGAAGATCAAGGCTGAAGTGCACTAACAAGCTTGGCAGACAGATCATGATGAACACAGGATGCCTATTCACATAACACTTGGCTCAAGCCAAAGCATTAGTACCTCCCTTCCACAAACACTAAATTTTCTCCTAAGAAGTGCTTATGTCTAAAAAGAAATGTTTTGAAAATGAAACAGTCAGGGTAAAAAGATTATTTACATAAACCTGCACTTTAAGAAAGTTCAAAGAAAAACAAGCTGTAAAAATAAAACTCCATGAAATGAGTTTTCAAAACTTTTAGAGTAATCTCAGCCTCCTTTAAAATACTTTAACTAATACTTTTACTAATCTTAAACTAATATTATTTTAGAAATAATACTTTAAAAATATTATGTAAATGGAGAACATTAAATAATTGCATGGCACAAGACACAAAATTATCCCTGTATAATCCTGTATAATATCCCTCTATAATGGTTTTTGTAAAGTAAATCAAACTCAATAGTGACAAGTTTTAAAAAATCGGGAGTTATGGAAACAATTAATAAAAATGATCAAATCTATAAATTGCTTTCTTTCACAGCTAATATGCAACTGTCTAACTTGCCAGATGCCTGGGTATTCCCTAATTAAATCACAGATGTGCCTAACTTCCAAACAGTTTTTATAAACCTGGTAAGCACTTTTGAGCGGTAGAAGTGGCCCTTCTTTGTGGGCTATCTGCAAAGGCTTGGGGTTTTCCTATAACTTTTTGTAAGCAGAGTTATGATGTCTTGTCCTGGGTAGTATTTTTGTCTCTTGTGCAGGAAAAAAAAGAAGTATATATTGTATGTCTGTGTACAGTTTCTCTTTCGGTAGTGCCGTGCGAGTAATATAAGGGGTCCCACATTACCATACCCTTGTACAGTGGAGCAGGAAACCTTCCCCCAACGCCCTGGCCACAGCCCTGCCAGAGGTGACGTGAGTGTGGGTGGCTGTGAACTCCACTGACTCCTGCACAGACCTGCAGCTTCCTGGTCATGGATAACACATCCAGGCCTGGGGGCTGGAGGGGCTGTGATAATGCAATGGTTTTGGGGCTTTCTGGAGCATTTCATCTTTAATAAAGTGAACCACAAAAGTAGTACCACATGAGGAATTTGTAGTGCATAGTGGCAGATGCTTCATTCATTGCTGATAAAATGTGCTGCCAGTAAATGTTTCATTAAATGTTCATATGTGTTAAACAAGAAATTCTAAATACACAACAACTACGAAAGAGGAAGAGAGAACATGGACACGACACTCTTGGAAAAAACCATCTACAGAATAGGGAATTGTATTATAACCAAAGGTAAATAGTGATATCACACCAAAGACTTGCTGTGAAACTCTTTCAGGAATACTATTGGAGTATGTTGTTGGCTTGAAATATATCTCAGGATCCTACACTCTTCTTCTAGATATACCAGTCAGGTTCAGGCTCTCTTAGAGGAATCACAGTTTCCAGTATTAGTTTCTCTCTTTATCCTCATTAACAATAATTATATTTTTCTCCTGTAACTTTGTTAGTCTTTCTGTTTCATACTGTGTAAAGTAAAAGAAAAAAAAATCATAGAAAATACAGCAGTATTAAGTAATCATCTAATTCAATCTCTTTCTCTCAGTAAAGATTAAATAGATCTATGGAATTTGAGATCATACAGCCTTAAATGCCTGCAGTGGTAGAGACAATGTCTCCAGGAAAAACAATTCTAGTGTTTATTTACACCAACCGTATGAATACATTTCCTAGAGTCTGACATGAATCTCATCTAATCTACTTTAATGTTATTATTACTTTTTCTTTTTCAAACATTAGTGTGAAAACAGGTGGTAGTTTTCACCTCTGGCAATGACCTTAAAAAATTGGTCTGCCTCTGGCATATTTTCTTTCTGGACACAAACGACTTTCCCTCTGACAATGTTTTCTGGATCCATGGTGACCAACAGTGCTCTCCCATGGAACCTCTGCAAACAAAAATCTCTGAAATATGCCAATCTGTGATTCAGCTGAGCTTTACAATGGTGGCACACTTTCCAATCCCTCCTTTGGATCAGTAATGGAAGCGTGGAGGAGTACCAGATACAGGATGGATCCTATGGAGCTCTATTCAATGTATTACATTCTCATTTTGACAGGGTCCTGATGAATGACAAGAATTCTCTGGATGCAGGTATCCTACCAGTTCTGTAACTGCCCTCAGTGCATCACTTGGTGAGGATTGGTCAGAACATGAGAACAAAAAGGTGTAAAAACACTTCCCAGAAGCCTTTTTCCATATTATTCTTGTTCCATTTAATAACCATATTATTAAATGGAACAAGAGTAATAATTATCTTCATTCTACTAGTGCACTTTCAGAATTATCACTTATTCTTCGTGTCTCCAGCTACTGCCATTTTGCTCTGTGCTTTGATCCTGATTTTATTTCTGATGCTTATATTACTGTTTTATGCTTACCTGCAGTAAATAGACAGAAATAATTTTTAGTTGCCATTTTATTCCAACTTGACATCAAGCTGATGATATAAGTCCCACAAGTTTCTCACTACATTTACCTACATTTCTATGGGAGGATACAGAAGAGCAAACAAAAAAGATGTATAGAAAACAAGCACTATAAAATAAGCTCAAAAAAGAGACTGACTCACTCCACATTATGGAGAAAGGAAATGAGAAAAGGAATATTTAGCTACAAAGGAGACAGGAATAACAACTCAAACATCATCATGTATGTTATTTCCACACATCTCAACTCTATCTCATCACTGTGTTCATTTATGTAATTACAGTACTTACATGTGAGTGACTTTGCTTAAACTGTAGAAGGAATGGGCCTCCAGACTCTGAAGTGTTTCATCTATAGAGATGTAACTAAACACCAGCAAATAGAAAAATAAACAGGTCTCAGACACTGGGAAGCCATGGCTAGTGCCCATCATGCCACTTCATTTTTCATTTCATTATTTTTCTCATCCAGCTGTGATGACACTGACAGACACATGAACAGTGTCTGAAGGACACACTTTTAAAATCCTTTTAAGGATTTTGATCTTGACTGATGCTTTAGATATACACTATACTGCAGAATACAGCAAAACCAAAACAGCACAGGAGTGCTAATAAGCAGCAAAAACAGACACCAATATTTCACAGTTCAGCATCATATTTCATCCCTTTCCCCACTTAAGATCACCTTGGAGTTCTCTAAGGGGAATCTAAGCTCAGGTGTATTTCTCTATACTAAATTGGTGTATTTCTCTATACTAAAGAATTTAAAAAAGGAAGGAAAGAAACAGAGATGATCAACTGTTGCAATTTCTCTGGAAAGAGACAAGTCATCAGGGCAACCCGTGCTTTGATATTGCTGAGTAAAACGTGCTATAACATGAATTTAGAGAGAAACTCTAGCCAAACAATGAGTATCATAAAGGATGTAAGGAGTAAGGTAGCTCAGAAAGAAAACCAAACAAGAAATATTTATTTGCAGACAGTTCAGACTGAGTAGCATTTGTACTGCTGGTGATCTATGGAAAGTGATGAGAAAATAGCTCTACAGTGTTTCCACCATTATTAGGAGAATTATAATACTGCAACTACTGTCAAAGACTTTGAAGTGTGAATAAAATTGCAATACAGCTAACTAGAGCTGATTATCAGTGTAACTGACCTACTGATCTTTACTTTAAATTATCTGAATTTGTCTTTCAAAATACCGCTTAGCTTTAAAATTTATTAATGCTGCAATAGCATTTAAGTGATCTATTGCTGTATTTTATTTACTTTTCTAATAATATTTTATATCACATTTCTAATTGGTATATATTTCTTTAAAAATTAATTCCTTACATATTTTTAAAATCATGGAAAAAATATTTAGGTACTACATTTTGATACTCTTGATCAAAATTGATTAATGCAGTTTTTAATATTTTGCATGGTTACACAAACGCTGAGCAACTTGATAATAAATGCACAAAATTAAATTGAGTAGATGAGTCATAGACATCCATTTTAGATGTCAAAAAAAAAAAACTATAAGAGATTGTGTCACATGCCTTTCCTCCTTCTTAATCAGTAGACCTACAAAGACCTAGAGTCATATATAAGTTAAAAAATACCTAGCTGTTATTTTACATTAATTGTAATTGGGTTGTGGTCCTTAAACAAAACAGAGAAGATTTGTAACATTCCATTTTTCCCAATGATAGTATAAGGAGTAGTAACAGTAAAGAGTAAATTAAAATATGATCATTTAACCCAGGAAGGCTTTCTAATACAATCAATTATAAATCAGATTTCTAATTTTTGTGTAAATTCTAAAAAAGAAAAATATTTATTTCTTTCAATGCCTGTTAAAAAATATTTAAAATGCTTAAAAAAATTGGACTGAAAACTTTATGACTGGCATGTGCCTTAAAAACCAGCAGATGACTAATAGCACTAACTGGGTGGGAATTTATGTCCTTTCCAGACTGGAGCTAAAAGCACATTACCTGAATTAATTTTAACACATCAAGCATGAAATCTATTTTGTATTGGTCACTTTGGAGATATATTCAACCGTCTTTGAAAAGATAACAGAAAAGTAACAAGTAGAGATTGCATGACTATCAGATTCTCTTTCTAGAGTTATATTGCTTTTCCAAAGCTGTTTTCCTCTTCCCAAATGAAGGAAGATAACAAAAGAGGAATAAAATAAAGAAAATATGTCTAGTCTGTACCTCTGTAATAGAGTGTTGCAGAGTTAGATATTTATGTGAAATGCTTTAGTTTTGTTTTCCTGTAATTAATAATGTCTGTTGCCCAGGAAATTGTAGTTTCAGTCTTTAAAAAAAATGGATTATTCCATTTCAACAGACCCTACATTTTAATGTGCCAAAAGATAGGTTGTGTTAATGACATATTATTAAAAATATTTTCTTTATGTAGGAAACAGATCTATATATAAATCTGTTTGACAGAAAATGAAATTTAAAACATAATGAACTAAGATTTTATCCTCCTGCAAAAGCCAGGAAGCAGGAGAGTACTTTTTGTGTGTTCCATGGTCAAAATGAGTCGCCTTACATCAGGCAAAGGGAGCCCCGGTGGTGTAGTGGTTAAGCATACGGCACAGTAATTGCCGGGACCCGGGTTTGATTCCCGGCTCGGGATACTCCCCGGGCAGGTGGAGCTCGTTAGCCCGCAGGGGGCAATCTGCCTACGTCCTGAGGAGGAACTCACTGCCACTGTCCAGAATCGCTTTGGCCCGGCAGATTGAACCTCGGGATTAAAGGGTGGGCTCAGATCTGCGTGCCCTGTGTCTCACCTAAAAAATCCAGTGCGCAGGCTGGAAGGTCTGAAAGGAAAAGAGGCCTTCCCCGGATCTTCGTACGTGAAGGCTGGCCAGCAAAAAAAACATCAGGCAAAGTAGGTGCTTTTCTCCCACGTATGAGAAGAGTCAGAGAAGATGATTCCTCCTCCCCTCTCTCACCCCTACAGCCATTATGTGCTTTTCCACCATGCTTCATGTCACATTTTTACCATATGCTGTCTGGCTTGGACCCATTTGAGGTATAGTTTTACGTCTTACAACTGTGGGACACAGTGGGAAGGAAATGGCTTATTTTTTTCATTTGTTGACCTTCAATCTTCTACTTTACAAGCATATGTATTTGTGTGAAATTAATTAAACCACACCATCATTGATGACAGGGAAATGAGTAGTTTTATTTGCTTTAGTGTCATCTAGATAAACACCCAAACCTCCCACAAACACACTCAAAATCTCCTCTGAGGTGGGAATGTCAAACAGAAATGTATTAATAGTGCATAAACATTTACTTTCAAGCGCTCAGAGTGCCTCAAGAATCTTTGGGCTCTGCCTAATGAACAGATTAAATATAAGACACACATTAAATGTAAGAAATAAAAATCATAGCAATCCTAACTGGAAGGAGTTGCCTCAGGAAAAAAAAAGCATGTTTCAATTGCCATTTTGAAGCCAAGCTACAGTTCAGTACCTCCTCTCCCTAACAGCTGTGTTTAATTTGCAGGATTTCAAAACACCTTCAAAACTCATCATGAGTGCTGGGATAGCTTAAACACCAAATGCACAATTTCAGAGGAAGTCTGTTTGCAGATAACACTTTAATCACCACTGCCCACTCGGAAAGAGCCTGAGAGCACAGGATCAGATCAACACTTGGCAGCAGCCACAAGGCCCTCTCCCAGTCCTTTTTTAATTCCTTCTCTCTCTCTCCACCTTTCTTTGCTTTTTTTCCAACCTCAGCATCCCCTGTATTGCCGCTGTTGTCCTTTGCTGCTGGTGGAGAGGAGCTTGGTGACATGTGGGGCACTTCAGGAGAGGACAAACAGGAGCAGGTAAGGTGATGGAAACTGAGTTGAGGCTGTGCTGTATCAGCTGGCACTGGGGAGCACAGGGGATGCAGATACATGCTGGGTGTGGGGAGCAGTGTGGTGGCACTGGCTGTGGGACAACAGTGTGCCCAGGGCAGGAAATGCCTGTGTTGAGCAGGAAAGTGGTGCACAGGAATTGTGCTTTACACAGAGCTGGCAGATAGCACTGTGGGGTGCTCCTTTGTGTGGAGAAGCTGAGGAGAAAACACTTTGAGGAGCTACAGACCAGGTGTTGATGAGGTACTCATGAATGTGACCCCAAAGCATCATTCTAAGCCCTGGAAAAATGGTCCTTATCCTTGACCTTAAAAATACTGAATGTTCAATATGTCCCTGAGTCAGCAGAAAACACCAGGTGAAGGCCTTTTACCATGATTTAGTGTAGTTGCATGATTAACAGTGGAAAACAGAAATTTCTCTTGCGTTTGAATATCCCACAAAACTTTTTTTTTCAATTCAGTGATGCCTTTCTGACAGGAATTAGCCTTGCAATTAAGCTTATAATTAAAATGTTTTTTCTTTCATTCATGTGGAAAAGCAGCACAGGGGGAAAAATTCTCTACTACTGGCTATCAAGACTACGTAGACAAGCATTCATTTAAGAGAAATTGTAGCTCTAAAATTTCTGTTTAAACAAGGTTCATAAAGAGGACAACTAAATTTTCTATTCGGTACAGATAAAAAAATCCGTGTTTATTTGTGGAAATCATATAGTAGAAACCATATAGCAAAATGAACTGCTGTATTTGGAACAGTAAACACAGTATATATTCCCCTGTTGAAATTTCAGAACATTTTCTAGATGAATTTGCAAAGCCAGGAATGATCTGGTAATTTTCATTGCACAGTTTTCATTGCACGGAAATTATGGGCTGGGAGAGGCAAATGAGACGTGGTACATTAGAGGCCAAGACATACACATAAGAGTGTTTGTAGTTAAAATACAGGTACTGATTCCTTAACCTGAAGTTTATATCAAGAAGGTGGGAGTTCATGTTTTGTGGTAGTAGTAATGCTATAAGAAATATCCAGATGGGCATTGACTGAATTCAAATTTAAACTGCCAGTTGGAGTTTTTGGAGCCAAAGAAGAGCTGACACCCTTTGATATTGAATCAAACTCTGTTCTAAACTAAGTTTATCCTTTCTATTTGTGATACTATACATCATGTGAGGGATATTTCTCCCTCTCCAAAAAAACCTCAAACAATACACCATCTATCTGATTAAATTCAGATGGTAAATGAGGCTGCAGATTTTCAAGAAGAAAGGATTTTAGAAAGTCTTTACTTCAATGTATCTGGATGAAACTATAAAATATAATAGGCAGACCATGTTCCCTCAAAGTCCTTTTTTGTGAATTCTTAGATGGTAATCCTCAGCTATTCAGTCAAAGCTCATATAGAATTGAGACTTGCAAGGAACATCAAGGGCAAGAAGAAGAAGAATTCCTTCTGCTGCAGGTTGAGCTCTGGGTGGGAGGACCCCGAGGCAAGGGGCCGTGAACTGCCAACCTTTTGCATAACAAAGGGCCCAGGGACCTGTGGCCCAGCCTGGTGAGGGAAACACTCAGAGACATGGCAGGGGCCAAGGACCAAGGACATTAGGGCACTTAAATTGTGAGGGTGTAAAAGCCCAGAGATTCCTTTGTTCAGGGTCCCTCCTTGGAGGCGCCAAACTCGGGCTATTTTGTTATTTAGTTATTGAATCAAGATTAAACTACTGAAAGATATGGACATCTGAGACTCTGCTGTGGGAAATGTGGGGTGGAGCTGGTAATGGTGTGAAGGTGACTGTCAGAGTGGCTCCTGGATGGTCAGACAGGTAAGTTTTCTTAACATAGCCATCTTCAACAGGACAAACAATGTAAGGCAAATAGGTAGAGGCTGCTGGTTCTGCTTTATGGACTCTATCCATGCATATGTTTGCATATAAAGGAAGTGACACAATGGAAGTCTCTCTCACATCACACAAATATTAATGTTTTAGTGAAGTCCATCTCTAGTCTAGAAATGCCCCTGGTCTCCAATGAGATGTGCTACAGATCATGCTGGCAGCTGGAAATAAATTTTTAGCCAGGACCAGCAATTGAATATGTTAATTTGTTATGAGTGAAATGATTTCTGTAATTTGCAAACTAAAAACAGTCTTATAGCTTTATTTATCACATCGACTTCAATAAAGGAGGAGTGGTCTTGTTCACAAATGCTTAGAATGCCTTCCTATAGCTGGTTCAGATAATAAACAATAGGATTATTACCTGTGGTTCTAAACTGTAAGTGGTGAGGTATCAAAGGTACAAGAATATTTTCATTTCATAAGTTTTTATACACAAAGACAGAATTTTGCAGAAGAAGGCTGATTTCTAATAAAAATTTAAAAGAAGAACAGAACTTACATCCTAGAGATGTTGGGGAGATTGGAAAAAGCATCTCTTGGAATTGTTCTTAGATGAGTCTCCATAAACCTCCTAGAGAAATAAAAGTTTGGCAGTTAATATCCTTTGGTAAATACAATTTAACATTTAAAAGTCCTACACAGCTTCAGGTCTACTCCAATATTTTTTGTTTTTATCTTGCCTTTTCCCAGTGTTGCCATGTTTACCTTATTTCTATTCCTGTTTCATTACGTGGCTTGCTTTTTTGGTGTGCTCCATCAATCTAAATTACAGCTTTGTGTGTCATCCCTCCCAAAAATTCAACAGTCAGTGGTGATGATGGACCTTCCCAGGTCCAGAGCACGACCAGCAAAACATTGAAGTAAATTGAGGTAAATGAAGTATTAAGAGAATAAGTATTCTTTTCATCATTTCATATCTCCACAAAGATATCCCATCTCTCATTCTGAGCAAGAAATTCAGGTATATTAACCAAAATTGAAGTAGAGCAATTGCAAACTATCTCCACAGAATTCTCCATTCTCTTTGTAATAAATACTACATTCTTCTTCCAGACCTCTCATGGGGGAGTGGCATGTATCTTACCCATCTACAGAAGATTTCAGAAAAACCTGCATCATTTAAGGGAGATACTTATCATCAGCCAAGCTCTTAACAGAATGAATCGCCAGCAGGCTCACTCCTCTACACAAGAAAGGAGGAAATGCTTTGGAAAATCAGCCTATGATGGCTGTTAAACTTGCAATTACAACCTCTTGTTGTTAATCTTTGGTTTTCCAATAGAGTTTGGGAATGCATTTACAGAATTTCTAGTCAATGAATAGTTTGAAGAATAATAAAGAAAAAATTACAAACTTTTCCCCTAGTTGTTGTTTAACAACAGTTAAAGAGAAAATAAACAAATTAGGATGATTTCCTGATTCTGTTTAGTTTCTGATTACTGTAATTATATTTCATTTACATAGATAAATATATTATCATCTTGAGATTTATCAAGCTTCTGGGACTTGCATACAAGAAATAAAACCATAGAAATAGAGTATAATAATAACAATATCTGTAGAAATTCTTATAAGTTTTGTCTTGAATAAAAGTATAAATTAAGAAAATGTACATTCCTATAATCCCAAAGGAAGAATCTACTTCCCAAGTGGACCTTCTCTACTCCATTTACTTGTTACAAGAATGAGTAAAGACCTCCACTTTTCCAACAGTGGCTTCATGTTTCTCCTGACCTCAATACACCTGGCTCCAACCAAGCCCCTGACTGGTGGAATGTCAATTGGTCCAGAGGTCATTGTTTATTCTCCTGCACCCTTAGCATTGTGACAGCCATAACAGTGCTCTCCCATCTTTCTCCCTCCTCCACTTCACACTACTACTTCCTTCCATTATCATAATCCTAGACAAAATATTTGTGGAAAACCTCTGTATAGTCCAGCACAGCCTGCTGATTTTGCTGTTCTTTGTCAACATCTGTCAGTATTTCCTGGCCTTTGAGGAAGCTGACAGTGATGACTGTGGAATTTCTGGTTTCAGACAGATTTTAACAAGTCTTAAAGTAGAATAGTGAGAATGAGGGATGTTGATAGGCTGGAGAAATGGGCCAACTGGAACCTTACACAGTTCACCAAGTAGAAAGTGCAAAGTCCTGCATGTGGGGAAGACTAACTCCAGGACTAACACTGTTGAGGGGAAAACAAATGGAAAGCAGGTTGCAGAAAAGGACCTGGGGTCCTGGTGGACACCAAGCTGAACAACAGTCAGCAATGTGCCTTTGCTGCAAGTGAGTCTAATGGTAACGTGGATGCATTAGTAGGAGAAAGCAGTCTTAACCTTAGACTGTTAGAACTTAAAAGCCAAGAAAAATAAAGTTCAAGTCACTTTGGACTATCCATGCTCACTTTTAATCTCTCTTATATCCCTCTGGTCCTCTGTTCACCTAAAAAATGCTGATTCACACATTGTTACTTTCCATCCCCAATCATTACATTTCTTAACTCATCACTTACAAATCATTCCATTTTTTAGAAATGGAAGAACTTAAATATCATCCTAGGTCTCTTCTTGACCTCCTGCTCTTATGTCAGACAATCATCCCACTCCGTGAATGAATGGAGTCAGACCCATCATCCATGAGCTATATTAAATGAGCTCCCATTAATCTTGAAATCTCACATTAATCTTGAAATTTACACATCCTATCAGATAAGCCTGGAAATTTGATAAGTAAGGAAGCAAAAAGCACCTATTAGGTCATGTCAGTGTTGAGAGGGCATTATCTTTTAACAGGATCTGGAGGCAAATATGTGAAAAATCCATGTGAAACAAGGATTTTCCTCACACATAAATTGTTTCACATTTTTTATACTCAGAAATATATAAATATATATCTAACATTATAGACATTATTTTAACATCCACAGCAGTATCAGTGATGTTACTTCAGTAAGATATATTAGGAAAGTAAATATATATATTTTACATAGTTGTCTTTTCATTTTAAAAGAATTTTTAAATGTACATCTTCAAAATACAATAAGTAAATACAGACCACCCAAAGAACTTCAGATTGAAATTACATGTTTTACAATTTGAATCAAGCAATCACCTTCCATCTTTTATATAGGAGAAATAAACCTAACAGCAAAGTAATGACTAGGTAAACAGCTATTGACACATTTGTTTCTAGGTTTTTATATCCAATTAAATCCAACACAAACAAAAATATTTTTAAAACGTTATTCTGAAATAAATGCATTGTAGTCTTTCAGAGGTGCAAAAATAGCTGTGAAAAGGCATTTCACATAGTGAAATTCATGCTGAGCTTACCAGAAGGTGATTACCACGTAGTGTCCAATGCTAATATTACCTTTGTGGTAGGAATGAGGGAAAAGATTCACACAGCAAAGGAACTCTGAAACTAGGGAATCACTTCCAAGTATGCAAGAAGACTACATAGCTGCTTTCCTACAATTAACTAGTACAACAGAATAACATAAAGTATCCCTCAAAATTGGCCAAGCCCTAAGAAATTAAAGAAATAATAGATGCTTTCAAAATGAAAGTGTATAGGTCAGTGTTTGGGACAACAAGGTACTGAAAGTAAGTTCTTACTGCTAATGTATCCTCTTTCTACAAACTGAGGTACATAGGGACACTGTTAGACTGACAGGCAAGAATTCAGGTTGGTTACTTGTTAATTTAAAGCAAACAGAAAACACCAATCCACAATGCTGGGGCTAATCCTTGCTCAATTTGTGATCACCCACTGCTTCTGACTGAATTTCAGTAAAAAAAATACAACTGTACAGGAAGGAATGATCCCCATCCTCAGTCAGTTTTCAGATGACACCAAGCTGGGCAGGAATGTTGATCTGCTGGAAGGTAGGAAGGCTCTATAGAGGGTCCTGTACAGGCCAGATTGATGGGCTGAGGCCAATTGTATGAGATTCAACAAAACAAAGTGCCAGGTCCTTCACTTGGGCCAAAACAACCCCATACACTGCTCCAGGCTGGGAGATGGGTGGCTGAAAAGTGGCCCAGTGGAAAAGGACCTAGGGGTGCTGGTCAACATCTGCTGAACGTGAGCCAGGGTGTGCCCAGGTGGCCAAGAAGGCCAAGAGCATCCCGGCTTGTGTCAGCAACAGTGTGGCCAGCAGGGCTAGGGAAAGAATCATCCTCCTGTACTTCTCTGGAAACTGTTCCATACCTTTGAACATCCTTCCTGCTTTTTTTGTATTTCTTCCATTTCTAAGAAAATCTTCTACCCCAAGTGGCAATACCAGTGCTCTACAAGGTATTCAAGATAGAGGAAAACCCTAAATTTGTAGAGTGGCAAAATCTGTTTCTTTCCCAGTATTTTCTAATTTTAGATTTAGGTTTTGGCTTCATGATTATTTGTTTTGTGTGGCTTTTTTGAGGGTTTTTTGACTCTTCCTAAACACTGAACTAATGTGAAGATCTAATGCCAAGGTCTAAGATCTCCTCCTGATGAAATAAATTATGAGCTCAGAACCTGCCATTTTTAGTGTATGCATCTTTATATGGTTCTCCCACTGAATCTCTTCCTTTATAAACACCGGCTTTTATTTACCATTTTGTTTCCCAGTCACTACATCCTCTAAGACCCTTCTGAAATTCTTTAAAGTCTCCTCTTAGTGCTACTCCCTTAATGACTTCCTAGCATGAGTAAACTTTGTTACTTTATTGTTCATCCCCTTTTTGCAGGTAATTTATAAGTGTATATTAAACATCCTAAGGTCTTACCCAGATCCCTGTGGAACTTCATTTATTCTTCTTCTTTGTTTCCTACTTTTAATAAATAATTTTTTTGGAGAGTCTTTATCCAGTTTGTCACAAGCTTGGAAATGAATCAGACTTTTTTTTTCCATAACAAAGAACTAAATATGGAAGTGTCTCCCTGAGGAGGAAGTAACTGCATTAACTTATATTTAAGACACAGGAGTCTTACATAAACATTTGTATTGGGTAGAAAATAACAGTGAAAGCTATTTCTTAAGGAAGATCTAAGTAAAGATACAAACATATGCAGAATGTATTCTCTTTGATCAGCCTCAAAGCTTCGATTTATTTACTTGTATATTAATAGCCTTATCACAGTACTGCAGTACCATGTCTGCTATCTTTGGCAGTTTCTCTAAGATCCTAAACCTTAAATGCTGTACAGTCTGAAATACCAGCTGGTACACCATTGCTTTGGTTCCTCTTAATAGAAATGTCATGGATGCTGACCAGATTTCTCTATCAGCATTTATTAGTTTCTCTCATCCTTCACTGAGGATTTTACACAATCTAACAGGGAGAAAAAAGTCCTTTGAAAGGCAGCCACTGGGTTTTTAGTACTGATCTGGAACCTTTTAAAAGACGCTACATATTGAATGACCATTTGCATACCAGATACACTTCTCATAGTTGCCTGTGTTTAACTTGCACTGTCATCACCACACAAGTCAACACGAAATCATTCCTTACATTCCTCATATAGAAAAAAAATCAAGAAACTTACATTCATTGTTTCATTCATTGTTTATATATCTGTTCTTCATGGACAAAACCCCTATAACTGTGGGCATTGTAGGAGGACAGGACATTAATAGTTCTTGCCTCCAAATGTAATGTAAGACTGCAGATAGATATAGGCAAACCTGAGCATCTGTAAAGCAGTAGAAAGCTATATATCTACATATATAATATAAACCCATTTCTGGAATAGGGTTGCTTTCTTTTCTCTAAGACAGAGCTCTGTCATTGTTGTAATTTATAAATGAAACTTATTTAAGCAAGGCAAATATGAAACCAGAATTACTGTTTGTGTGTGTTTTCAGCAGAAATTCAAGCACTCTTGAAGTAACTTCCTGTGTAGTTTATGTGCCTTTTATATACAAAAAATTAGGTTTCAGGGATCTCTCTGAAACTTAAAGTCTCTCTGAGACTGTTTCTATAAAGGCCTCTGAGGCTTTTAAAGCCTCTTTTCTCTCTGTCACATATGACCTCAGACTTTCTTTGTCTCACAAAACCAGATGTTGCTTTTTTGTTCAAATGGAATAGCAGGAAATTTCTTAATATAAATTTCAAATATAAAAAAATACTATTAACTAAAGCATGCTGTTCTATAATCCCTGCTTAGCTAGTCAGGTTCCAATCAAATCTCTTCCTTATTCCCAAATAAACATAAAAAATTTCTTTAAAGGGATATGGTTCAAGTGGTCTGTAGCATAAATAGGACCTGCTGAAACATTTTTAGTCTGGGAGAATGGCCTCTATAGTGCAACAACTGTGTAATCCATATGTCTGACTCATGCAAAAATCAAGAAAATGAACAAAAAAAAGGGAAAAAAAGTAATAATATGCAAATATGAAGAAAGAAAGGTTAAGAAGAAAAGATGACATCATTTTGGTGGAAAGGGTAAAGATTCCCCTCTTTTCTTCCTGAGAGCTAAAAAAAAAAGATAATGCTGTTGCTTAGAGTTGGGATTTTGCAATGAGTATAGACACACATTTTCAGAATTATATTACAAGCAAACCTTTTCAGATACATGAATTTCAAAATTGCCATGACGACTGGCCAAGGCTCACTGAATGCATTCCATCAAAAGGAATAGAATTAATTTTTAAATAGCTATGTTAAGATCTAGACTTTCGTTTTTTTAATCTTTGTTCACTGTCCTGTGACAGAGGTTTCCCTTTTCCTAACTTGCACCAGTCCTTGTGGAGGAAGAAAGAGGAATTTTACCCCTCAGAGAGGTTCTGCAGGGAAATTGTATTTCATATATTCCTAGTTTATATTACCATTTGTGGAAACTCAGTAATTAAATGGGTAAGGAGAAAACTGCCTTTTTTTACCATGGAGTCTTTTAAACCATTTTGGTGGGTGTTTCTTTTCTGACTAATAGGTCTTAGTTCCAAGCACCGTACTTTGTTGGTTACTGGGGGACAAATGTGTGTACTGAATCTTTGGAGCATCCTGGAGCATAAAAACCTAATAATTTTCTTACTGGGTCATAAAGGAAGCTCCATCTCATCCAAGATCCTGTCCTGAACATTAAACAAAAGCAGTTGCCCAGGGCACAGGACACAAATAATCTCATATACAGGGATCATATTAGAAGAGCCAAAGCTCTCCAACTCACCAGAGTTGAAACTGCAAGATATGTGTAGGGTAACAAAAGGGACTTCTGTAAGTGCATGGTTCGTAAAAGGAAGACAAAGAAACTGAGGGCCCACTGCTCAGGGGCACAAGGGATTCAGTAGCAAAGGACATGAAAAAGGCCCCAGTGCCTTCTTGGTATTAACCTCAGCTGGCAATTAAACCCCACATGCTGCTCACTCACTCCCCCCAAGGTAGGATGAGAGAGAGAAGCAGAAGAGTAAAAGTGAGAAAACTTGGGGGTTGAAATAAAGATCGTAGCTATGCTCATTCTGTCCCTCTCAGCTCCTTGTGCGCCCTCAGCCTGGTGGGGTAGTGTAAGAAGCAGAAAAGGCTGTGACCCTCTAAGCACTGCCCAAAAATAGCTAATAAATCCCTGAATTACCAACTCTCTTTCTAGCACAAATCCAAAACATAGCACCATACTTGGTACTATGAACAAAATTAGCTCTATTTCAACCAAAATCAGGCCACTTTTTCGTAACTTTTTTTTCATTTGCTCCCAGGCCTCTTAAGTCCTTTGCCTGGCAGCACAGCCTGAGGAAAAGGGGCATTACCTGCAGCAGAGGATAGACTAAAGAAGCGTTAAAATGTACCAGACATACAGCAATCCATGGGACCAGATGGGTTACACCTAAGGGCAAATGGGGCTGATGTCATTCTGAGGCTACCCTATCATCTTTGAAAGATCATAGCAATCAAGGGAATTTATGTCTGAAAAGAAAAGCAGCATGCACGTCTTCTAGTGAGGCAAAAAGGACAATCAGAGGAAGCATATGCTAGTGGCTGCTATGTGTTTTTTATATGCAACTAATCTTATACATTTTAATGTCCTTTTGCAGCTGCTATGTACACGATCAGAGGCAAAACAAATTCCTTTATTTTCATCCATATTTCTATCTTAATAATTCCTAACATTCAGTTTGACTTTTTGACCTCTGCCGAGCAGATGGCAGCAATTATAGGCACTTAGTGGTTCTCTGATTAAACACAATATTAGCCAGCAATTACAGCCTGTTCTTAGTCTTTTCCTGTAGGAAGGGAACCTCTTCAGATGCTCTTTTCTGAAATTTCATGGTCCTGTTCGAATTTTCTTTGCAGCCATTTATGGACTTTTAGCTCAATATTTCAGAAACACAGCTCTTCTTTATTGTAGAGTACATTTTATTGCAAGCCATCATAAAAATTTAAGGTTCACGGTAAAAAAGGTCACAGTACTTGTTTTTGGTCAAAATCAAAATTTAGTTCAAAAATAATGAAATAGGTATGTCTGTGATCACAATAAAAGGAAATATATGAAGCTGTAGTG
>VZRF01004113.1:53129-77544 GCA_013396875.1 Vireo altiloquus | reverse complement strand
GGGACAGCGGGGACAGGCCGGGGACAGAGGTGCGGGGACAGGCCGGGGGCCGGGACAGGGCCGGGGGCAGCTCAGACGGCGGCAGCGCGGCCTCTTCCCCTGCCCGGTGCGTGCGGCCGGGCCCCGGTGCGGAGGATCGCGGCCGCCGCACCGGGAGCTGTGGCAGGAGGTGCCGGGGGAAGGCCGGGGCGGTGACGGAACGCGGGGGTTGTGGATGCCCCCGTCGGGCAGGGACGTGCCCGTGAGCGGCGGGGGTCAGTGACTGCCAACTGCCGGGGCCGGGCTGGGCGGTGCAGCGGGGAATGGTGCCCAGGCAGGGCGGGCAGGCCTGGCACGGGGTGCCCTGAGCAGCTGTGGCTGCCCTGGAAGTGTCCCGGCTCAGGCTGGACATCGGGGCTGGGAGCAGCCTGGGACAGGGGCAGGTGTCCCTGCCATGGCAGCGGTGGGAGAAGATGGACTTTGGGGTCCCTGCCACCCCAAACCCTTGGGTGGCTCTGAGGTGACCCTTGGGTGGCTCTGAGGTGACCCTTGGGTGGCTCTGAGTCCCTGTGTGAAGGGCCAGCACCTCTCTGCTCCAGCTGCCTGCCCCGCAGCTCAGCCTGGGGAGGGCCTTGTGTCCTGGCTGCGCTTCCTTGCCTGAAACCCTCTTTGTCTTCCAGCAGCTCCAGGAAGTGCCGGAGTGGCGGCAGGAGCAGCTGATCCTTGGGAAAGGTACTGACACAGCTTTGTTGGGTGGTACATGACTCTGGAGTGGTGGCCGAGCTCTCCGTGGGGGAATGGCAGTGCTGGGCAGCACGGGGATGGGATTCCCTCCTGTGTGTCCCTGCTGCAGCGCACGGGGCAGAGCTGGTGCCCCTCTGAGTCTGTGTGGGTGCTGAAGGAAAACTCCCCTCTGAAGGAAGCTCCAGGAATAGGCAGAGTGAGAAGCAGAGCAGCTGGAGTTTGGGAACCCTGGGGTGCTCTGTGTTCCCAGCTTCTGGGTGCTGTGAGCTTTGGCTTTTCCAGGCTTTAACACCTTCCTTAATCCTGGGGCTTGTTCCTCAGGTTTTTGCAGCCAGAATGAAACGAATGGTTCAGCTTTTTCCATCTGTGCAGAGCAGGTGTTTGTGGAATGCACACTTTGGAGGTCTCCAGGTGCTGGTGGTTCTGTTCCAGGGCTCTGTGGGACAGGGCTGGGAGCACCCAGGGGCTGTGGGGATGTGCCTGGCAGACACTGCTGCTCCTCTGACTCCCTTTGTTCCCACAAGGACTCGAAAACAGGATTGGTTTTGTTTGCAAGTGCTGCAGGGATGGTGCTTGTGTAGAATAGAGAATTGTTGTTAATCCTTTGGGATGCAGCAGCCAGAACATCTGGTGCCACCTCTGCACGGGGCAGGGAGTGGGCTGGGCTGTGGCACCTCTCACTTGGCTGCACCAAAAGAGCTTTGGAGATTTGGGTTTGGTCTGCCCAGGATTCGGTGGCATTGCCACTGAGGATTGTTCTCCAGGAGCTGAAGTGGCCTGGAGCAGCTCCCAGACAAAGAAGGGATGTTTACTGGAGCTCTCTTGTAGCTGCCCCTTATGCTTTACTCTGCACGCTTTGGAAATCTCCTTTGTTCTCTGGTGGACTCAGAGCTCACACTCTTCAGCTGCCTGAGCACTCAGAGGCTGGAAAATCTCTGTGGGCCCTAAAGTCCCAAAGCTCATTTCTCTGCCGTGTTTGTAGCAGGTTCTTGGGAAGCTGTGCCAGAGGTGCTTTTCCTTTGCTGTGTCCCTCTCTGTGCTGCTCCCTGCTGCTGGGTGCTCTGGGCAACTCCTTTGCCTTTCAGGATGGGATAATGCTGAAGGAAGGATCTGATTTCCATCTAAACACTTTCCTTGGTCCTTCTCCAGCATTATTTGTTCCATCCCGTTTGGGCTGGGTTGTTTTTTGTTTAAAAAGTCCCCAAGAAGCCACAAAGCTGTCAGTGGAGTGTGAGATGGGCCTGCAGTGTGGATATTGCAGGAGTCTGTCAGGGATTCAGGATTCCTTTGGCTCCAGCCGCCTCGGCAGGGCCAGAACTGGTTGTGCCACGGCCACGGGGCTGCCTGCAGTCAGCTGGGGCTACCAGGCTGCTCACTGAGGGGTCCTGGCATGGGCCAGGACTGGCAGCTGTTGGCACGTGAACTGTAGAAGGGTTCAGCAGAGGGGCTCCAAAACCCGGGGAGGTGCAGGGTGGCTTCATGCTTGGGATGCCTGGGATTGTCTCCTGAGCACGTGCTGCTGCTGCTGGGTATGGTGGGGGACGGTTTCAGTGCAGGGCGATGCACAGAAATTCCCTTTATTCACCTGGGAATGCACAGAAATTCCCTTTATTCACCTGGGAATGCACAGAAATTCCCTTTATTCACCTGGGAATGGTGCTTTCAAGGATCTGTTTGTGTGGTGGCCTCACAGATGGAGAGGCTGCAGCCCCTCGGCTCTCAAGGAGCTTCTCCTGCTCCTGAGCCTTGCATCCACCTTCACCCCTCCTTCTCCAAATCCCAGGTGATTTCTCTCCCTCTGTCTCATTGTCCCTCATTTTCTTCTTCCATCCTTGTTGTGGAAGGTGGCACCAGCTGTGTCTCCAGCTGGATGTGGCTGCTGGTAAAGGAAGGCAAATTGTTCCCCAAATTCCTCACCTGGAGCATGTTCACAGAGTCCATCCGTGCAGTGTCCCACGTCCTTTGGGCGCTCTGGGAGCCAGCCAGGACGTTGGCAGCCCCAGGCTGCCCAGGCAGGTGAGGGCTGGCACCGACTGACCTTGCCATGCTCTGGTCAGGGGCTGGTCCAGCAGGTTTGGCCAGCAGCCTGGCCCTGGGTGTGGGGGTGAGTGGTTCTGTGCATCAGGCTTTTAATTGTTCCCTCTGGGATAACAACAACCCTCTCGCGGGGGTGCAGCACAGCCTCACGTGCCAGTGTTTGTCAGGTTTTACAGGTCATGGAATGCTTGGCCTTGGAAGGGACCTTAAAGCCCATCCAGTCTCACCCCCTGCCAGGGACAGGGGCTCCAGGCTGCTCCCAGCCCCAGTGTCCAGCCTGGCCTTGGATGCTTCCAGGGGTCCAGAGGCAGCCATAGCTGGGCCTCCCCACCCTCACAGGGAGCAATTTCTCCCCAGTATCCCACAGAGCTCTGCCCTCTGGCAGTTTTAAGCCACCATTCCTTCCTCTCCGTGGATAAATACGAGTTTTAGTTGGAACAAGGATGCTACAGTTGTCCCTGGAGTTTGGGGAGAGGAGCAGGCCTGGCTGAGCACTTTGGTCTGACAGAGCAACTGGTGGCATTTCAGAGTGAGAAGTTTTCATCATATCCCTGATTTTCTTCCTAAAAGTCCCTTTTCCCCTTCATGGCTTTTCCTGCAGAATATTTGGGACCAGAAATGTCCCAGTTTGCGCTGTTGCCGGGTGGAAGGTGAGGCTGGAATGTGTGTCCTGGTTTGGGAGGAGGTTGGAGCCATCCCTGGAAATTCAATGAGTCTGGAGAGTGACTGCAGGGCTGTGCTGGCCCTGTGGTGCTGTGCCAGCCTGTTCTGCCTCAGTGCTGGGGGGTTCAGAGCTGCTGGGCTGCCACCCAGCACTTCCAAAGGCCTGGCTTTGTTCCTTCCCTTCTTTAGGAACTTCTGTTTTGTTCTTAACCATCCACGAGGAAGGAGAGTTTACAGTTGAGGCCAAGGAGGCGAAATGAGAGCGAGATGAGATTCTGCACTCTGATAAAAATGTGTAAAATCACCTCTGTGAGGCGTGTGGAGCAGCTGGGATGGGTTCTGTGGAGAGGGAGGGTTTTGGTGAGGTACCTGAGGCTCAGCTCCTGCCGTGTGCCAACTCCCACTGCCCCATGTCATCCCCACGGCTCCCCAGGGCCCAGCAGCAGCCCTGGGCTCTGCCTCCCCTCCCCTGCCCCCTTCCCTCCCCTCAGGGAGGCTTTCCCAGCCTCTTCTCTCCTAGCATTTTATGCAACTTGACTGTTTTATGTTCTCTTTGTGCCCGAAAGTCCTGTTAAACCTGTTGTAGCCCATATTTTCAGTATTTTGGGGATTTTCTGCCTTGCTGAGCAAGAGGCAGAGCTCGGTTCTCCCCAGAATGAGTCCAGACCTGGCTCCATGTGGTGCTGTTTGGATTTGGGGTGTGCTGAGAAGTGTCTCCTGAAAGAACACCACCAGGAAGGTGTTCTGCTGGAACAGAGATCCAGTGCTGGGCGTTCCCAGAGCGTTGGGAATGACAGGTTTCCAGCTGGGACTTGATGCAAGCAGGGCACTAAACCAGACTATAAAATATAATTGGAAATATCTGTTGAAGTCTTGCTTTTGTGGCCATGATTGTCCTTAAAACAACAAAGGGAGGAAGGAAAGGAAAATAGAAAAAAAGATGTGGTGTTTGAGGTGGAATGATATTTTATAAATGGTTATTTGGCTTTTTTTTTTGGTCTGGCAGTTTTGGGCATCAGCTTTCTCTGTTAGATCTGTAACAGCAGATCCTTGTTCTTTTGGGATTCCAGGAAAATAACTAAACACAGCAGATGTGGGAAGAGTGGGAGAAGTGATCCAAAGGTGTGGATTGTCTGTGTTGGTGAACAGACAGTGTGTGACTCCAGGAGGGTCATTTATAACCTGGAAAGTGGAAATAAACTTACAAAATACAGAACGAAGCCACAAACCAGTAACTTTCTTATTTGGAAAGTAGAGAATTATCTTATTTGTTGTCCAGAGCAGCTGTGGCTGCCCCTGGATCCCTGGCAGTGCCCAAGGTCAGGTTGGACATTGGGGCTGGGAGCAGCCTGGCACAGTGGGAGGTGTCCCTGCCAGGGCAGGGGGATGAACTTTCAGGTTGCTTCCCACCCCAATCATTCTGGATTCGTGGTAACCAAGACGTGTTCCTAATTCTGAGCTGTGATGTACCAGTGCTCCCAGCTCAGCTGGATTTGTGCTAAACATTTATTTGGGCTTTTGGAGGTGTGGTGCTGGTTCTGAACAGGGCTGACAGTGCCCTTGGGCACACCTGTGCCCTCAGCTCGGTCTGTGCCTGCTGCTGGAGCAGTCCCTGGGGTGTTTTGGGATGGGTGTGTCGCTGTTTGCCTCCATGTGGGTGTTCAGTGTCCCAGGGGCAGGAGCTCTGCTGAACGGTGGATTATTCCAGAGGAGGTTGGACTGGTGTGGATGTAAGGATGTGGTGGCAGGGAATCGCACAGCTCCCTGTGTCAGCCCCGTGCCTGTGAAACCCGAGCTGTCCCGGGGTTATTGGGCTGCTCTGCCGTGAGCTGGTGGTGTGTGCCAGCCTCTTCACCTCGCTGGAGGGGTGTGGGAGCAGAGCCTGCAGCGCCTCGGAGAGCAGCGAGAGAGCCCCGAACAAGCCCTGAAACAATGCAAGTCTTTGTGCTCAGCTTGTGTTGGTAGAGTTCCCAGTTCCTTTCAAACCTCCTATTGTTCAGGCTGGTGTGGCTGGACAGCCCTGGCCCCTCTGAGCAGCATTCCCGGGATGTGTCTGCCTTTGCTGGAGCAGCTGCCGGGGTGAGAGGCTGCCTAGAGAGGTCAGCCTTGTGCCATGGCGAGCACAGCTCTGTACCACTGGCCCGGGGGGAGACTGCTGCTCCAGGATCCTGCTCCAGGATCCTGCTCCTGCACTGCTGCGAGCACACCAGTGTCCTCCTTGGCCACCCCGAGAATGGAGCCTTTGGCTGGAAGCACCACTCTGAGCATGGTGCTGCCGGAGATCTCGGAGTCCTGATCCCATCCCCTGGTGGCACTGGGACGAGTGTTATGGTGAGACTGAAGGATCCCACCTGCTGGGTGGCACCGAAGCCTGGAACAAGGAGAAAACCTTGGAATACCTGGATTTGGGATTGGAGATGGCAGAGCGGGCCGGGGAGGACGGCAGCACAGCTCCTGCTTCCTGTTGCCAGCGCTGGCATCTGAGTCACTCCCCGGCGGCGTGGGGACCCTGCCGGGTTCTGCTTTGCTGCTTCCCTTTCTCTGAGTGCCGTGGGGAGCGCCAGGACGGAGGGGAAGGGCGCAGGAGGTGGATGGCAGCCGCTGCAGGAGGATGGTGTCACACGGGCGCTGGGGGCACCGGGAGCCCTGGGGTATGTCTGGGTGGTCTGGGGGGGCTCTGGCGGTGCCAGGGCCTGTGCAAAGAGGGAGCTGTTGCCCGATGGAGAACTGGGGTAAAGGAACAACCAGATAGGCATGAAAACTGTCTGGCTTTTGTTTTATTTTATTCTTTGTGCTTGGGAAAGCATCGCTCACCTGTAGAGGGAGTGTTACGGTAAGAAAAGTGTTTGAAACCTGTGTCTCTGGGGCTGCCAGGTGAAGTGAGCATGGAATTATCCTCCTGTGTGTCCTTCTGGTGCTGCCAGGTGTTCCCTGGGCTCTGCTGTGGCTGGAAGGTGCCGTGTTTGCTGCCGTGGTTTTGGGTTTTAAAGCTGTGAATGAGAACCAGCTTGGGGAGGGGCTGGGGGGAACAGGAGGTGCCATGGCTCTGCTTTCTGCTCCTCCAGCAGGGACTCTGGCTGCCCCTGCTGCAGGATCTGATGCTTTCTGTGCAAAGCAGAGAGGTTTGGATGGAATATTGGGGAGAAATGGTTCCCTGTGAGGGTGGGCAGGCCCTGGCACAGGGTGCCCAGAGCAGCTGTGGCTGCCCCTGGATCCCTGGCAGTGCCCAAGGCCAGGCTGGACATTGGGGCTGGGAGCAGCCTGGGGCAGTGGGAGGTGTCCCTGCCATGGCAGGGGTGGGATGAGCTTTAAGGTCCCTTCCAGCCCAAACCACTCAGGGATTCTACACATACAGAGGTATTTTAACCTCATTTCCCACATATTTACACACACTGAGTCTTACTGGGAAATCTTACTGGGAAATCCCTGTAAAACCATGCTGGGCTGCAAAGGAGCCCTGAGACACATGAGCACACTTCCCTTAACTCTGCCAGGCTGAATCGGCCCTCCCTGCTCCTGGGCTGGGCTCTGGGTCCACTGAGCTCCCTGAAGCAGTTCACTGGAGGAGCATCACAGCACTTTAATGCCATTTCATTATTTTCATTGTTAGCTGGCAAATACTGACTGAACTCCTGGGCTGCCCCTGGCTCTCCAGCCCTGGCTGTCTGTGTGCTCCCAGGGTGTGCAGCTGCTCCTGTGCCTTCCCAAGCACCTTTCCAGGATCTTCTGTAACAGTTTAATGAGAAAACAAACCTTAAAAGTGAAGGAACTTGGTGTTCCACAGTGTAAGGCTCAGCAAAGGGCGCCCTGTGCCAACGCTTTTTGTGTGTAATAGGAAGTGTTTTCTGCAGACTGTGTAACTCAGCCTGTTGGGAAGTGCTGCCTGGCGTTCTCCCTTCCTGAAGTAGGGCTGAGCTGTGTAGTTGGTTTCTCTCTTAATTCTCTGGAAAAAAAACAGTGTTTGCAAGAGTAAAGTGCACATGGCTAGCAGTGAGTCCAGGTGGGCAACCTGGCCTGGATCAAGAGCAGTGTGGCCAGTAGGACCAGGACAGTGCTTGTCCCTCTGTGCTGGCAGCTCGTTGTCCAAAATCCAGACTGAGCCCTTTTCCAGTGGATTGATGAGTGGAGGATGGATGTAGGATCCCTGTTAGGGAAGGCCTCTCCTCTTGGCTGTGCAATGGCTGCTAAATGTGTTCTTTGAAGCCCCATTGCTGCCGTGTTTGTGGCTCCCCAAGTGGACTCAGAAGCCTTACTGGGACCTGCTCTTTGTTTCTGGCAAGTGACACTGTGAAATTAGTGCAAGAGAATTGTAAAGCTCTTCCAGAACCTTGGAATTCCAGCCTGAACCTCAGGTGACAGCACTGCATGCACCCTTCCCCTGGGAAGAGCAGCCTCTGCTCTCCAGGGTCGAGTGCCAGTCCAGTTGGGTTAGAAAATGAGTTTTCCTGCTTGTGCTCTAAAAAGCTTCCCTTTGCCCCCAGGTTTGGAAGCCCTGGCCATGGATCAGAAGGGCTATCGTCGAGGGAGCTTCCAGAGTGCCACCAGCGATGAGGATATGCTGGAAATCGCTGGAGCATCCATGGATTTCTCCATGGCAGACGATGACCCTCCACTCGACAGGGAGATGGGAGGTAACAGCCACAGGCTCTCCCCTTGCTGTTTCTCTGGATGGCTTTGGGTGGGGTTTTGTGGGGATATTTGCTGTGTGGATCCTGCTGGCCTCTGCCTGGGATGGGTCTGGTGTTCCCTTGCAGGGTGCTGTGCTGGATTGCATCCCTGTGTGTGTGGAGCACATCCTCTGGCTTCAGGAGAGTCCTTCCTGGAGCTTCCCAGAGTAGCTGCTGTGGAGAAGAGCTGGCAGGAGGGAGGGGTGTGAGTGCCATGGCGTGGGGGCTGTGATATGGGCACAGACTGTCCCCTGCCTTCCCCTCCATCCCTTCCCCTCCCTTCTTCCTTATCTGTGATTTTGGAGGTTTTCCATCACGGAGACAATCTCACACTGTGGATTTGGTGCTTCCCCTGCCCCTCCTTGTCTGGCCAGAGGGTCTGCTCCTCCTCCTGGAGCCTGGGAGAAGGGATGGATCCACATGGATCTGCTGAGCTCTAGGGAGTGGTTGCCCTCCCTCTGTTGACAGGGTGCTCAAGTCCTCAGGGGAGGAGATGCTGAAGTGAAAGAGGAAATCTTAAAGGGGGAAGAGCTCTTGCCCAAATGCCAGTTTCAGTTCTCCCTGTGAACTTCCCCTGCTGACTTCAGATGTTTGCTGGCAGATGTTTGGGGCCCAGGTGTGAAACCTGAAGCTGTGGGATTTAGCAGTGATGGATTTATTCTCCCTCTTAAATTCAAAATGAAATTAAAAATTGAAGTTGGAGGCTTGAGCTGGCTCATCTCCCCTGCTTTCTTCACCTGCCTTCCTCCTTGACCTCTGACAGAACCCAGAGCTTTTATCAGTGAGACCAAAGTCCACGTGGGGAGGGTGCAGAGTTTCAGCCTCCCAGACAATTAGTGAATGACAAGTTATCACCAGCAAATTGGAGCCCGAGGAAATTAATCACCAGCCCCTTTGAGCTCTGTGTGCATTGAATGAAGGCCAGATAAAGGCTGCTGGTGGAGCTGGCATTGGGAGAGCCTTTGAAATCTGACTGTGCCTGGAGGACAAAAGGAAAATCCAGTGCCTGCCTGCTGGAAAGACAGTGAGCATGGGAGTTACTCAGCAAGGAAAATGTCAGCTGGGAGGGAAAAGAAAGGAGTTTGTGTGTCACTGACACTGCTGACTGTCTGACTGACCCTCTGCTGTCAGGAGGCTGCTGTTAGCTGTGTGTTCCTGTGCTGACTTGGGGCAGAGCTTTGGGAATGGGCTGTGGAGCAGGGAATGTCCCAGGCTGGCGTGCCAGGAGCAGGTTGGATGGGGCAGAGCTTTGGGAATGGGCTGTGGAGCAGGGAATGTCCCAGGCTGGAGTGCCAGGAGCAGGAAATGTCCCAGAGCAGGGAATGTCCCAGGCTGGGGTGCCAGGGGCAGGTTGGATGGGGCTGGGAGCTTTGGGAATGGGCTGTGGAGCAGGGAATGTCCCAGGCTGGGGTGCCAGGAGCAGGGAATGTCCCAGGCTGGGGTGCCAGGAGCAGGCTGGATGAGGCTTGGAGCCACCTGGGGTAGTGGAAGGTGTCCCTGTGCGTGCAGGGCTGGCTCTGGTGACGGTGCTGGTGACGCTGGGAGCGGGGAGGGCCCAGCGCCGCTGCGGGATCAGCCCCGGCGCAGTCTGGAGGAGGAGGAGGAGGAGGAGGAGGATGCACAGAGTGCTGCTGTGAGCCCGGGAATGGCCCCCTGCCCCCGGCCCTGGCACGGACACACCCCCGGAGCTGCTCCTGCGGGGCGGGGAGCGGCTGAGCCAGGGTGAGGAGACCCTTCCAGGGAGGAGAAGGAGATGTGAGCCGAGGCAATGTGTCCCTGTGTCCGTGGAGCAGCAGCTGCTGGCAGCGGGGCAGGGAGGAGGGCGGTGGGTGAGGCTGGCTGGGCTGTGGGGTTTCTGCTGAGTAATGGGTGTGTGTTTACTGTCTGTCCCCTGTGAATTCCCTGCTTTGCTGGGATCTGCTGGAGCTCTCCGGGTGCCGTGGCTGTTCCCTGGGCAGGACAATCAGCAAACGCTGTGCCTTTGGGGGGTGGCTCATGGCACAGCCTGGAACTTCTGCAAGTGCAGCCTGGTTTTGCTAAGCCCAGCAGGGTCTGCAGTGGAGCATTGATTGAGCCTTTCTGGAGTGATCAAAACACCAAGAAATGTGTTTGAAATGAGCTGTAGCAGGGGCACTTCTCACTGGCTGTGTTGGGCATTGAGTTTGGAGATCTGTGCAGTCATCTTGGACATGTTTTGGCAGATCATCACTGAGCTCGTTTTCCTCCTTTATTCCTATCTGGGAATCCTAAGATCTTTGATTTGCAGCAAGCTGAGGCAGGAAATATGATCTTTATAAATATTTATGGCTGTCAGCCATTTTATAGTTCTGGATTACCCCTGGAAAAAATATGAAGATGTTTTCTCCTTATCATCTGTCAAATGAACAGTTGTGTGTGGCTGGAGACCTCGGGATTCTCCTTTGGGAATAGAAATCCTGGTGCTGTAGGAGGGCAGGCTGGGCTGAGCAGGGATCCTGGAGAGCAGGATCAGGCTCCAAACTGCACCTGCCTGGTCTGGAGTGGGATCAGCCCCATCCCATCTTCCCATGGCATCACCAGGGCTGTGCCTGGGGGGCTGCAGGTGCCAGCAGGGTCCTGCTGGGGTGCCAGGAGCTGCAGCCCCTCTGTCACTGTGGCTCTGTGCTTGCTTTGTCTGGTTCCTGGTGCTCCATGGCAGGCTTTGATCTCGAGAGCATTCCCAGGACAGCTCAGAGTTGCTGGTCTGGACAGTTATTCCAGGAGAGTGAGCATGGAATGTGCCTGATCTCATCTTCTTGCAGCAAGTGCTTCTCAGGGTGTTCTATTAGCTTGGTCGAACTCTCCTTCATTAATACTTTTCTTTTGGACAGCTGTATTGTTTTTCTTTAGGAAAGGTTGTGGTAGGTAGTCCAAAAAAAAACCAGGAATAACCAGTGAGAGAGTGAGAGGCTGCAGTGTGCAGCACGGAGACAGGAATGGTTGGGGTGGTCATTCCTGGGGACACAAACCCAGCTCCTGCTCTGGGCTGCAGGCAGGACTCGTTCAGGGGATGGGATGAGGCCTCTGTTTGTTCCCTGGATAGCTGTGCCAGGTACCTCTGTGTCCTTGGAGCAGCACCAGGCAGGTGGCAGGAGGAGCTGCAGGCACCCCAGTGTTCCCCGTGCTCCTCCTGCCCCTGTTGTGGTCAGGGTGCTTTATTCAAGGAGGTTCTGATCCATCAGATTTAGGGAACAGCATCTAGGATTTCCAGGGGGGATATTTTAGTGGGGAAATCTCTGGAAGCTTTGATACTACTGTTGTATTTCCAAGCTTCTGGTCTCAAAAATGCTGTTAAAACCTGGGATTCCTCACAGAAAACGTGTCCTGTTTTCCTCCCAGTGCAGCTGGGGCTCACACCTCTGCACTCAGCATTGGGAAGAGCTCTGGAGAACTCCACCTTTTTTTGTGTCCCAAGTGAAGTGAGGAGCTGTTTAAAGTGGGTTATTTTGTGGTGGTTGTCAGTTCTGTACATGACTCATCTTGTTTTCCTGCAGCTGTGGCAATCTGGGAGATGAGCTTGGGAAGACTTCACAGCTCTTTTCCCTTCCTGCCTCAGACGATGGGGCAGAGGGCAGCTCTTTGAATTCCTTATTTTTCCCATCTGGAGACACCTTTGCCCCCGTGATATCTGCAAGCTAAATAAACTCAAGTATCAACCATTATCCTTCTGCCTGGGACTTTTAACCCTCCCCTTCCCCCCACCTTCCAGCTTTGACTGGATTTTGGTTTTTGCTCTTCTGTTTTTCCCTCTGGATGACTGCAAACACTTAGTGTCTTCCAGAGCCAGAATTTTGGGAATGTGCACCCAAGCTGAGCATCATTTTCCAGGGGCTGGAGCAGGTTAAACAGGAGGCCCAGTGCTTTGGCTGAGTTCTCACCTGAGGGAGGCTGCAGGTCCCAGTTCGGTGTTTTCCCAGCCCCCATTTGGTACCACTTTCTGCTTGCCAGGCCCCATTGGATGCTTTGCTGTCCCTGTTTCCCTTCTCCCATCCATGCCTTCCTGCCCATCCTGCTCTCATCCCTGCCACATCCACCTGGAACACCCTTCAGCTCTGCTGGAAGTCCTAAATGTTCCTTTTCTCCTCTCCCTCTCCCATCTGCTTGCCTCAAATGGCAAAATATCCTCGTGGCAAGTCCTGGATTTAGGGAAAAGTCACCACCCAGGTGCTGGTGGTGACTTACTTTGCTCTGAGCAGTTGTTTCCAGGACCAGCCCCATCTCCAGGTGGGCTCCTGAAGCTGGGAAGGGTGTACCTGGCACAGACCACCTGGGAACGTGTGCCTGTGCTCTTCAGCTCAGGGAACACCTCAGCAGCTCTTTATCTCCACTGAAATCTCTGATTTTCCTCCTAAATGAGTTTTGTTTTTTTATAAAAAGAGAGAAAACTAAAGCAATGCTCTGTTTTCCCCCTTCCTCCCCCAGCAGGCTTTTCCTCGTATAATGGAGGAGGGATGAACGGCACGAGCACCATGATGGATTTCCTGGAGGAGCCTCTCCCTGGCGTGGGCACCTACGAGGATTTCAACACCATCGACTGGGTGCGAGAGAAGTCCAGGGATCGGGACAGGCACAGGGAGGTAAAAATTCCTGCTCCTCCTCTTTGCTCTGAGTGCAGGATAACCAACATGTGAATCATCCTGGGGTAGGGAGGCACTTCCCAGAGACCCCGAGGATGGAGGGATGGCCCTCAGGATGGGAGCTGAGGGTTCAGTTTGAGGAGAAGGAGCTCCAAATCCAATGTGTTGCAGTTTATTGGTTGCTGCTTCTCTTCTGAAGGCTTTGATTTATTTGCAGTGGGGAGCAAGTATTATTTATTTCTGGAGCACAAAACCAGCCTGGTTTCCTGCTCTCACAGTTGCACTGGTGAATGGTGCTCTGTCCATGGGAAGTGTTTTTGTTTGAGAAGACCGAGTGCAATTCTTCCAGAATTCCTTCCCAGGACTTCACTGCTCTGCAGTTAAAGGAATCTGCTCAGAATGCAAGGCGGGCTTTAGCTGAAATACCCATAGTGAAATACTCATGGTCCCAGCCTGCTCCTGCCTCCTGGCAGCACTCTCAGAGGGAGATGGCTGAACTCAGCTTGTCTATTTGTTTGCCAAAATATTCTTTGATTATTTATTTTTTCCCGGAGTGTCACAAAACAGTTTGTGTCTTACTGACAGAGCCCAGGCAGAGCCCAGACCCTGCTCACAGTGTGCACAAATATGAGAAATAAATACAGTGCCCCAATCTGGGCAAGTGCAGATCCAGCCAAGGGGTTCTGTGTCCCTCTGCCTCCTGCCCAAAAACTGCTCCTGTCTGTGGCTTCAAACCCCAAAGCCTTGTCACAGGCGTGTCTCCAGGCACAGGTGAGGGGACAGAGCTGGTGCCCACCAGCCTGGGACAGGATGAGCTGTGTTCTGTCTGCAGAGGTCACAGAATCAGGGAATGGTTTGGGTTGGGAGGGACCTTAAAACTCATCCCATTCCATCCCCTGCCCTGGCAGGGACACCTCCCACTGCCCCAGGCTGCTCCCAGCCCCAATGTCCAGCCTGGCCTTGGGCACTGCCAGGGATCCAGGGGCAGCCACAGCTGCTCTGGGCACCCTGTGCCAGGGCCTGCCCACCCTCCCGGGGAAGAACTTCTTCCTTGTGTCCCATCCAAGTCCAGAGAAAAACCCAACCAACGCTCATCCAGGCAGAAAGGATTCTTCCTGCTTGTGTTCCTCATTTAGTGGGTGTTAGTTGTGTCCATCAATGTGCTCTTTTATCTGGGAACAACAGTGGGGAACTGGAACATTTCCCTTGGGAGAGGCAGCCGGGCACACAATGGCTGTTCTGTCACCCTTTGTCTGCCTGTCAGGAGCAGTGAGACACACAGCCCTCAGCCATCCTGGGGCATCTGGGACAGGGCTGACTCCCACTTCCCAGTGCCACCAGTGCCCACTTCCCAGCTGGACCATTCCTCTCTATGACTGCCTCGTGTCTGTATCCTTGGCACTCTGGCACAGGTTCCCAGGGAAGCCATGGCTGCCCCTGGATCCCTGCAAATGTTCCAGTCCAGGCTGGATGGGGCTTAGGGTAGCCTGGGGCAGTGGGAGGTGCCCCTGCCCATGGCAGGGGTGGGACTGGATGGGCTTTAAGGTCCCTTCCCACCCAACCCATTCTGGGATCCCTTGATCCATTCTCCTGCACTCCCACCCAGTGCTGCACCAGCTGTGGGAGCAGCCACTGTTGGGTGATTTTTCTCTTCCCCCTCAAAGCAGAGTGACAGTGCCACCAAATAGTTTTAGAGCATTTACACCACAGTGGATCAGAGTCCTCATGGGTTTTTGTTTCTTTCTGCAAACCCTTTTGCAGATCACGAACAGAAGCAAGGAGTCCACGTGGGCCCTGCTGCACAGCGTCAGCGATGCCTTCTCAGGCTGGCTCCTGATGCTCCTCATTGGTTTGCTGGCAGGTGAGAGCAAACCTCCAGGTAAAGCCAATTCCTGCCCTGCAGCCTCAGGATCCATTCCTCCACAAGGCCTGACAGGTCCCTGCGATGCCAGAATGATTTTTTGCTTTTTCTTTCATATCCCTCTCACACTCTGTTATAGTTTGATGCATTCTCAGTGCTTTTAGCCCACACACTGTGACTTCCCAAGGCTGATAACTCAGCTCAGCCCCACGGCACCGTTAAACCAGGAGAGCAAACATCCTGGGAGCCCCAGACACCAAGGGCCTCTCCAGAACACATTTTGGAACCTCAGACAGGCCCAGCCAGGGGGAAGGTTCCTCACAACGAGGGCTTCACTCCAGCCTCTCACTGGGGGATCTTTGATAAATATGTTAATTAGCAAGGCCTATAATTGTGTGTATTTTGGTGTGTAAAAATGCAGTGCATTCGTTTTCAAACATCCCACCTGGACCAAGTGCTGCACCCCAGGATCCTGAAATAAATACCAAAGTAAAATCCCCTTTTCCCCATAAGCCGTGTTTTGGTTTTAATTTTAAGAGCAGGGAAAGGCAGCACCTGGAGCAGCAGGATTTTGGAGTGAGGGCTTATGCTGACACTGAGGGCTCTGCTGCTGCCTTGTAATTCACAGGGAATTAAAGTGCTTTGAGGTTGTGTTTGTGTAAAACCAAAATACAAAACTGATGCTCAGGGGTGTCCTGGACACTGCTCTGACTCTGCTGCTGGTACAGAACTCTGAAATGAATAAAAAATGTTCATTAAAGCAGAGCTGATCGAAATGCTGGGAATGTCTGTGCCAAACGCTCCTCATGGGTACTGAAGGGGTTAATGCCAGGAGCTGCCAGCAGGAGTTCCTTATTTTTGGGGTTTTTCCTTCTATACTTAGATAAAAAAAAGTGAGAGGTATTGCTTGGAAATCAGGTATATTTCAGAATTCAGCTGGTTGAGACCTTTTAAATTACTTAGAGACAAACTTTGGCCCCAGGGCAGCAGGAATAAATCACTTGGATACGAATCTTCCCCATAGGAAGCAGCAAGCATCTGTCACGAGGGATGGAGTGAAGTCCTCTGTTAATGTTTACCCAGGAAGGCTGCTGGGCCCTTGCTCATTAACTGGGGGGATTTGCTGTGTGCTCCTTGCAGCCTCTGGAGCTTGTGCTGCCACTTGCTCCTGTGGGTCAGAGGTCTCTGCCTTGGTGTGGGGGTTTGGGGATTGGAGGAGTTATTAACAAAAGGGACTTGAAGATTCCTCCTCAAACCTGACTTCCCTTCTGTGCTGGCCCTGCTTGCCTTGTTTTACTTGGCGCAGTTGTAACTTCCCTCTCCTTTATTTTTCTTTTTTTAAATCAGGGTTGGAAATGTTTTCTCCAAATTCAGAGTTATTCCTGTCACAGTGTCAGTGTTGTTGGTGCAGCTCCTGCATCCTGGTGACACATTTTGTCTGAGTCCCCCAGGAATGTGGGACATCCCTCACTGCTGCTGTGTTTAACAAACAGTTATTGAGGAGAATTAATTGCTGGTGATGCAGGGGGGGTTAGAACACAGTCAGCCTCTGAAATATCACCAGCCACGCTCTGTTTCCTGACCTGCTTTTTTCAATATATTGAAATTATCGAAAATTAGGCAAATGCTCTGATTTAGCTCTCCATAGAATAGAAGTGAGTTGTAGGCAGAACCACCACATTGCTCTGTGTGTTGGGAGGTGAGTCAGAAGCTGGTGGGGCAGACTGTGGCCGTCAGGTGTGTGAGTCTGCACGAGGTGCTCATTCAATTATTTGGGGTTTTTTCCCTTTAGGTTCCTTGGCAGGTCTGATCGACATCTCTGCCCACTGGATGACAGATCTGAAGGAAGGAGTGTGTTTGGCAGGGTTCTGGTTCAACCACGAGCACTGCTGCTGGAAATCCAACACCACCTTCACCGACAGGGACAAGTGTCCCGAGTGGAAGAGCTGGTCCCAGCTGATCCTGGGCCATGGAGAGGTGATGTGTGCCTGGAACTGCCCTGCTGAATCCCTGTTAGCCCAGCCTGAGTCACCCCTGGGGTGGAGTGGATGTAGGTGCTGGGAGTGCAAGCTCTGGGTGGTTCAGTGGTTCATCGCTGGGCTCCTAAAGGGCTGTTGGTAACAACTTCTTTGGGTGTTGTCCTTGGAGGGGATGGGGGAAGGCAAAACACTGCCCCATTCAGAGGTGCAGTGTGTCCCTGGTGTGTTCAGGATGTGCTGCTGGAGGGTGTTTTCCCCATGAACATTTTGGGGGAATGCCATGATTGGTAACCCAGAGAATGGAACTTGTCCTTGAAACCTCAGGCTTAGGGCAGATCTCTCCATTTTTAGCTGGTAACTCTGTGGGATGCCCTGCTGATTCCCTGGGCTCATTTCAGTGCCTGGGTTTGCTGTGGTTTGGTTGAAACCATCTGATTTGGGCAATTTTCTCTGTGTTTCAGGGGGCCTTTGCGTATATCCTCAACTACTTCATGTATGTTATCTGGGCCTTGATGTTCTCCCTCCTCGCTGTGCTCCTTGTGAAGGGCTTTGCTCCCTATGCCTGTGGCTCAGGGATCCCAGAGGTGAGTGAGAACGAGAGTGGGTTATTTTTCAGCTGGGGTAGGGATCCACCATCCAAAATTCACACATACATGCTATGGAATCATTTCTCCCACTTGAGATGATGGCTTAATACGTAGGTGTTTTCCCAAGCTGTTCCTGAAACACGTCTGGTACTAAAGTCCCCTGAATTATCAGATGTTTGGGCATTGCTGCAGGAGGCACTGCTTAGCTGTTCCTCCAGCAGGGGTAGTGACCCTCAGGGAAGGACTCAGTGGCTGCTTCAGCCTTTGTACAGAAAGAGATTTTTATGGACTCTCTCACTTTTAGCTCAGGGGGACTCTTGAAGGCCGTAGGGAAGGGCAGGATTGAGAACGCCCAGTAAATCAGGAGCTCTGACCAGGGCTTGAATGAAAGCCTGTAGAGCTTTGTGTGCTTGACTTCCAGATCAAAACTATCTTAAGTGGTTTCATCATTAGAGGCTACCTGGGCAAGTGGACGCTGGTCATCAAAACCATCACCCTCGTGCTGGCCGTGTCCTCGGGGCTGAGCCTGGGCAAGGAGGGGCCCCTGGTCCACGTGGCCTGCTGCTGTGGGAACATCCTGTGCCACCTCTTCACCAAGTACCGCAAGAACGAGGCCAAGCGCAGGGAGGTGTGTGGGGACAGCAGCCTGGGGAGGGCGAGGGGGGCTGAGGGTCAGTGGTTCTGTTTTGGGGTGAGTGGTTCTGTTTTGGGGTGAGTGGTTCAATTTTGGGGTGAGTGGTTCTGTTTTGGGGTTAGTGGTTCTGTTTTGGGATGAGTGGTTCTGTTTTGGGGTTAGTGGTTCTGTTTTGGGTCAGTGGTTCTGTTTTGGGGTGAGTGGTTCTGTTTTGGCATGTTCTGGTGTGCCAACGTTGGCCAGTTTTACCTCCTGCTGAACTGAACCTGGCAGAGCCCTCTGGGTGGGCTGGCAGGGTTTGGGGGGCCCTGCAGCGCCTCCAGTTACACTGTGGGCACGGCTGGGACACAGGGAGTGTGAGGTGGGAAAGGTGGGGTGTTGTGGGAGGTGAAATGGCTGCCATGGTGTCAGGCTGGTGCTTTACCTAAGGTGGGTCACCTGGAACAGCAGAGGAAGCTGCCAGCTTTGCCCCTTTGCTGATGTGGTGCTGGGACTGTAGAAATGCTCACACTGAGTTTTTAGGAGCTCCTTTTTAGGGAATTGGCTCACTCCACCTTTTCCCTGCTGTCTCGCAGTAGCTCAGGGCTGGCTGGCTGTGCTGTAGACAAACATTGTACAAATTTCAGTGAAGGCAAACCCAAGCAGGGGATGGCTGGGAGGGCTGGGCAGTCTGAGTGCCTCTGTGTGTCCCTCAGGTGCTGTCAGCAGCAGCTGCCGCCGGCGTGTCCGTGGCTTTTGGAGCTCCCATCGGAGGAGTGCTCTTCAGCCTGGAGGAGGTAATCCTGGAGTGCTGCTCTAGTGCAGACCTCAGCCTGTGGGTTAAAAACACAGCCCGTGGAGAAGTTCCTCCTGATGTCCAGCTGGATCCTCCCCTGGCACAGCTTGAGGCTGTTTTCCCTTGTCCACTCTCCTGGCAGCTGTGTCACAGGGTATCTGGGAACAAACTTCTCTGGTTTATCAATCCTCTGTTCTTCCCAAGGACCACCTTATCCTTAATCTGTTGATCTAGATGTGAAAGGATCATTGCTGTTTAGCTCAGGGGAGTACCAGGGTGGATTTCAGAGGAAGGCTGGGGTGGATTTGCTCAGCTGAGCAATAGTTGGTGGCAGCGATGGCAGGTGCCGCTGTTTGGTACTTTGGACCTTGCAGAGCCACAGAATTCTCAGAATTCAGCTCGTGGCTGATGTGTAACAGCTTTTATTACCCGAGTGAGTCGCTCTAGGGATCACAGAGGGCACGTGCTGCAGTGGGAGCGTGCAGGCAGGGCCCATCCCACGCCCTGCAATCCTCATTGAACCAAAGCTCCTCACCAAGCCCGGGGTGTTGGCTGGAGAGTGGGAAACGAGCACATGGCTCTCTGTGCTGGCTTTGCTCCCTGCAGTGGGGTCGTGCTCAGTGTTCCAGTGACCAAAAGTGCTTTGTTCTCCCCTTCAGGTGAGTTACTACTTCCCCCTGAAGACTCTCTGGCGCTCCTTCTTCGCCGCGCTGGTCGCTGCCTTCACCCTGCGCTCCATCAACCCCTTCGGCAACAGCCGCCTCGTGCTCTTCTACGTGGAGTTCCACATGCCCTGGCACCTGCTGGAGCTGGTGCCCTTCATCCTGCTGGGAATATTTGGTGGCCTCTGGGGAGCTTTCTTCATCCGCAGCAACATCGCGTGGTGCAGGCGGCGCAAGACGACGCGGCTGGGCAAGTACCCGGTGCTGGAGGTGTTTGTGGTGACTGCCATCACTGCCATCCTGGCCTTCCCCAACGAGTACACCAGGATGAGCACCAGCGAGCTCATCTCGGAGCTCTTCAACGACTGTGGGATCTTGGACTCGTCTCAGCTCTGCGAGTATGTCAATGATTTCAACAGCACCAAGGGGGATGATCTGCCCGACCGTGCCGCCGGCCCTGGCGTCTACACAGCCATGTGGCAGCTGGCACTGGCCCTCATCATGAAGGTCTTCATCACCATCTTCACCTTTGGCATGAAGGTAAGGGCTGCCTGTAAAGGAGCTCGTGTTCCTCCCGCTCTCTGCAGGGCCCTTAGAGTTTTGTTTCCTCCCTACCCAGCCGTGTGTCCCCCCCAGGCTCTGGCAGAAGGGACAGACTGCAGTGGTTTGTCCTGCTGCTCCTACCTGAGGGCACTAGAAACCTTCCAGCCTGAGCGTGGGCACCAAATGCAGTCACAAAACTGGTGCCTCCAGTGACCACATCCCATTTTCCAGACACAGAATGCTCCTAAATTGTCCTGCCTCAAGCTTTTTTGATAAATAAGTGATTTAGATGAAACAGCTAATTGCAAAGCAATCAGCATCTTAATTTATAAATGCTTGATTGCTGCTGTTCCTTGCTCAGATGGTTTGGAAGTTGTTTGGTGCAGCCTCTGGGGCTGCAGGGGTGGTTCCCAGGTGTGACTTTCCTGCAGTGGATGGAGCCCATGGACAGTTTTTATGTCCCTGCTCACTGTTGGACTGGGTGACTTCTCATCCAGCTGTCCCTTCCAGCTCAACTCCAGCAACGCCTCTGCCTCGCTCTGCTCGGAGCTTCCATGGCTCTGAGCAGCTCTGCTGCTCACTGCCCTGTGTTCCCCCAGGTGCCCTCGGGGCTCTTCATCCCCAGCATGGCCGTGGGGGCCATCGCAGGCCGGCTGCTGGGCGTGGCCGTGGAGCAGTTGGCATTCTACCACCACGACTGGGCCATCTTCAGCGGCTGGTGCAGCCAGGGCGCCGACTGCATCACCCCCGGCCTGTACGCCATGGTGGGCGCTGCCGCCTGCCTGGGTAAGCTGGGGCTGGGGCAGAGGGGTGAGCTGGGTCAGGGGCAGAGGGGTGAGCTGGGTCAGGGGCTTGCTTGCCCACGGGCAGAGGGGTGTGCTGGGTCAGGGGCTCGGCTGCCCACGGGCAGAGGGGTGAGCTGGGTCAGGGGCTTGCTTGCCCACGGGCAGAGGGGTGAGCTGGGTCAGGGGCTCGGCTGCCCACGGGCAGAGGGGTGAGCTGGGTCAGTGCTTGGGCTCCCTGATCTCAGAGGTCCTTCCCAGCCTCAGCCATTGAACCATGGAATGGTTTGGGCTGGAAGGGACCTTGGAGGTGATTTCGTTGCATGCCGCAGTGACTCTGGCTGGAGAGCTGTGGTTGTGGATGCCATCAGAGCTGGTGTCCCCTCAGGAACCCCAGGAGATGCTGTGATAGAACATGCCCTGCGTTCCTCATCTTGGTGGTGCTCTTGTGCCATCCCCAGCCTGGTGCTGGGCACAGCAGGCTGCAGTGGGGAGCTCCTGAGTGGCAGCCAGAACAGTTGAGGCTGCCCAGGGACTTCAGTTTTCCTGTGGGCTTTTAATTCATTTTGCTTCCTGTTCTGGCCTTAAATCTTGTGATGCAATTTTGCTTTTAAGTGCTCTGGTTTTTGGTAACACTTCTTCCTCTTGGCTGAGTTGGAGAGACTGGGTGCATGTGACTGAACTTTCACAATTCCCAGTCCCCTCATCCATGGAATAATGTGTTTAACCCCTCAGGGACTACTTTATCAGGAGAGACTCTCCTCTAAAAACATGCCACCAAACCCCATCTTTGGCCTTTTTGGAGGGGATACACCTTGTTTGAGCAACCCAATCCAGTGGAGGGGTTGGAATGAGATAATCTTGAACGTTCCTTCAAAACCAGACCCTTCTGGGATTATTTGCATGTAATTGATGGAAGATAAATACACTTTGACTTCATTAATGGTTCTGTTGGCTGCTGGGCAGCACTGAAGGCTCTGTGCCCCTTTAGGGGATGGGAGCAAAACTGTAAAATATTTGGGAGTAGCTTTGGGACTCAAATCTCAAAAGCATAATTAAAACTCGCCAAGACAAAACCAGGCAGAGACCTGGAGCTGCATCCCAGGGGTGTGTGGTGCTGTGGTGGGCACAGAGGTTTGGGTGCTGCTCTGAGGGTGTTTGATGGGAGTTTGAGGGGAGCAGCACAGCGGTGCTGGGGCAGCAGGTGGCACAGCTGTGGCAGTCACAGGGTGACAGTGCTGTGTTGGCAGGGGGGGTGACCCGCATGACCGTGTCCCTGGTGGTCATCATGTTCGAGCTCACCGGGGGGCTGGAGTACATCGTGCCCCTGATGGCCGCGGCCATGACCAGCAAGTGGGTGGCCGATGCCATCGGCCGGGAGGGCATCTACGACGCCCACATCCGCCTGAACGGGTACCCCTTCCTGGAGGCCAAGGAGGAGTTCTCGCACAAGACGCGCGCCATGGACGTGATGCGGCCGCGCAAGAACGACCCTCCCCTGACGGTCATCACGCAGGACAGCATGAGCGTGGAGGACGTGGAGACCATCGTCACCAAAACCACCTACAGCGGCTACCCCGTGGTGGTGTCCCGCGCCTCGCAGCGCCTCGTGGGCTTTGTCCTCAGGAGAGACCTCATCATCTCCATCGGTAAGAGGTGATGCTGCCCCGGGGACGTGCTGCCCTTGATGGTGACCTCGGGAGTTGGCACACCCTGGTGCTGGCAGCTGCTGCATCCCCGAGCAGCCTGAGCTCTGCTTGCAGCGGCTGTGAGGGATGGCTTGGCACAGGATCATGGCTCACTGAGGCTGGAAAAACCCTCCGAGACCATCGAGTCCAACCTCATCTTTACCTTGTCCCCAGCCAAGAGCACTGAGTGCCACCTCCAGCCCTTCCTTGGACACCTCCAGGGGACTCCAAACCTCCCTGGGCAGCCCCTGCCAATGTCAGCAAACTTCCCTGTGAAGAAATTCCTCCCGATGTCCAAGCTGACCCTGGCACAGCTCGAGGCTGTGTCCTCTTGTCCTGTCTCTGGTTGCCTGGGGCAATATGGAATGGAATACAGGGATGAGTGCATTAGGGTACCATGTGCACTGCTTGCCTGCTGTGGCACCACCACCAATTTCTGCACTCGTGTTCCTTGGAATCGCCAGGGATTCATTCAGAGCAGTCCTGTCCCCAGCTGTGCACAGTGAGGCACAGGATGGGATTTGGGTTTTCATGATCAAATATCCCAAATATTGTTCTGAATATCCAGCCTGCTGCTTGGGCTGCCAGACCTTCCTTCCCAGGAAGTCTTGGAATGCTGGTATCAGATGGCAGCGTGGCAGGTACCCACAGTACCTGTGTGTGCCCTGCTGTGAAGCTCTGAGGGATGGCAGTACTTGACTTGTTTTCCATTCCTGACCCTGCTGACGTCCGTGGAGCCTGTGCCAGTCGTTAAATGCTTAAAAATAGTCCTTTAACTGCTCTGCATGGGACCCAAATCAGTGACTCATAAAAGTACAAAGCATTTTATCTACCTCCTCTGAAAACTGGGAAGTTAAAAGTCCTCCAGAAGTTGTATTTACCTGGCCAGAGCTCAGTGAGGTGCAGCAGCCTCGGCTTTGGGCAGAGCTGATGTGCTGATCCCACCCCTGCAGGGGGACTTTGGAGATCCTGGATGTTCTCCCAGGTAACGAGTGACAGGACAGGACCTGAAGTTGTGCCAGCTGAGGTTTAGATTGGATATTTGGGATCATGGAAAGGGTTGTCCAGCCCTGGCACAGCTGCCCGGGGTGGTGGTGGAGTGCCCATCCCTGGAAGAGTTGAGGAGACACGTGGGTATGGCACTTGAGGACACAGCTTAGTGGTGACCACGGTGCTGGTCAGTGCTTGGACTCGATGGTCTCAAAGGTCTTTTCCAACCTTAATGATTCCATGATTCTCTTACAAGAAAGGCTGGAAAGCCATCACACCCTGCTTGAGTGGGAACAGCTCTGGTGAAGGGAAGGAAAGGACTTTTAATTAAAAAAAAGGACATTAAATGTGAGCTGGGGAAGGGAATGCTCTCCTGTTTGGAGAAGGAAAGGAGTGCTGATACTGAATCCAACACTTCTCTTCCCAGAAAACGCCCGGAAGAAGCAGGATGGCATCGTGAGCACCTCAGTTATTTGTTTCACTGACTACTGCCCCCCCCTGCCCCCGAGCTCCCCGTCCGTGCTCAAACTCAGGAGCATCCTGGACCTCAGTCCCTTCACGGTGACGGACGAGACGCCCATGGAGATCGTGGTGGACATCTTCCGCAAGCTGGGGCTGCGCCAGTGCCTGGTCACCCACAACGGGTGAGAGTCCTGCGGGGCTGGGACCCCTGCCCGGGGAGAGGGGACAGAGCTGGCATCCACCCAGTGCCTGGTCACCCACAACGGGTGAGAGTCCTGCGGGGCTGGGACCCCTGCCCGGGGAGAGGGGACAGAGCTGGCATCCACCCAGTGCCTGGTCACCCACAACGGGTGAGAGTCCTGCGGGGCTGGGACCCCTGCCCGGGGAGAGGGCATGGAGCTGGCATCCAGCCGGGTGGGACATCAGCTGGGACAGCTCCTGCCAGAGGCTGGGACACTGACCTGACACCTGACCTGATACCTGACACTGACACCTGACACTGACACCTGACCCCTGACCTGACACTGACACCTGACCCTGACACCTGACACCTGACCTGACACTGACACTGACACTGACACAGACACCTGACCCTGACACCGACCCCTGCCCCTGACACTGACACCTGACCCCTGACCTGACACTGACACCTGCCCTGACACCTGACTTGACACCTGACACCTGACACAGACACCTGACCTGACACTGACACCTGACCTGATACCTGACCTTACACCTGACACCTGACTTGACACCTGACACCTGAC
>VZRF01004113.1:21469-53079 GCA_013396875.1 Vireo altiloquus | reverse complement strand
CCTGACACCTGACCCTCACACCTGACCTCACACCTGACCTCACACCTGACCTCACACCTGACCCTGACACCTCACCTGACACCTGACACTGACACCTCACCTGACACCTGACCCTGACACCTCACCTGACACCTGGCCCAGCCTGGGACACCTCTGGGGCTCCAGGGGCAGGCACGGCTGGGGTGTCACTGCCCTCAGAGGGTGTCATGCTTTCTGTGGGGTGTCACTTTGAATCCCAGGGGCTCACGTGGCCCTGCCAGGGTCCCTCCTGAGGGTGTCAGTGCACTAAAAACCTGGTTTTTTTGCAGGAAGCTGCTGGGGATCATCACCAAAAAGGATGTACTGAAGCACATTGCACAGATGGCCAACCAGGACCCCAACTCCATCCTCTTCAACTAGAGGCAGACTGTAGGGATTGTGTGTCCCACACACCTGGAACTTTCTAGCCCG
The DNA here is from genome assembly GCA_013396875.1 of Vireo altiloquus. Lineage (NCBI taxonomy): Eukaryota > Metazoa > Chordata > Aves > Passeriformes > Vireonidae > Vireo > Vireo altiloquus. The sequence goes on along the minus strand of VZRF01004113.1, from coordinate 52,629 downwards.
TCCTGGGTAGACTTTCCTATTTTTATTGAGACCATGGAACTGTTTCCAGCATTTTCCTCCGTGGACCCGAAGAAGATTATTTTTTTTTTCTACCAGATAACCAATTGCACTACGGAATCTGTGGAACATGATCTTCTTTTTAGAAGAAACAAAAGAGACTTTATTTACGTTGCTTTTGTGAAGTTGCATTGGAAAGATTCCATGAAGGAGTAAAAGCAGAATGTTAGAGAATTGTATTTCCTCCTCTTCTTTTGTCGGAAGTGCTGTTAGGAGCGTGGGGAGGAGGAGCTGAGGTGTTTGTGCACTTGCAGAGGTGTGGAAGGAGCAGGATGGTTTTGCAGTGTTCAGGTGGTGGGACAGGGCTGGGCTCGGGGTGGTGCACTCCCAGCTGGCCATTTGGAAAAATCCCAACCTTGTGAAGCCAAAAGAGGGGAGAGAAAAACAAAATGTGGCTGCCTGAGGCTGCTTGGCTGAAAGAAGGAAAAAAAACCAAACCCAAACCAACCCCCCCAGATCAGATCTCCTTAAAATTGGGCCTGATTTCCGATGGCGTTTTGATTAATTAGTGAATCTATTAATTACTCTGCCACTGCCTTGTCAGGAGAACCCCAAGGAGGAGGCAGGAAGAGTTCAGAGGTGTCTTCCCATCCTGCTCCCTTTCTCAGATCCATGCCCAAGGATTCTCTCCTTGGTTTCCCCTGAGCAGATCACTGAAGGCCCAGAGGAGCTCCTGCCCTTGCCCAGACCCCGAGGTGCTGGGCACTGCCCAGCGGCTCCTGCTCGCCCTGTCCCTCTGGGGAGGGTGACATGGGTGCTGTTCTGGCTCCCAGCTGGAGCATTCCCAGCCTGGCTCTGCTCCAGGTCTCCTCTGGAAACCCTTCCCAGCCCCCCTGGCCCTCGGTGCTCCTCAGGCCCTGTCCCAGCACTGACCAAATGATTTTCCTGTTAATAAAACTGGGATTTCCTGGGATTTCCTGGGTGCCTTGGGTGGCTGATGCTGCTCATCCTGGCCTCAGCTGTTCCATGGTCCTTGACAAACCTGTCCATGGGGACTGGGGGCTCTTGGCTGGGCTTGGCTGCGTGCCTCTCAAAATTGCTGGCACAAATTCCTTGTCTTCCCAAGGACCAAAAGCCAAATTCTTGATCTTCCAAAGCCACCTGGCAGCCAATCCCTGCTCTGCTGCTTCCACCTGACATCTCCATCCTCGTACAGCTCAAAGCTGCCTCAACCCGAGGTGTCACCCACAGATCCAGTTCCTGGTGCTGGGGAAATAAATGCCTGGACTGGTCTGTGGTGGTTTTGTGCAGCAGGAGATGGTTGGAATTCTTTGTGTGCTGCCTCAGCCCATGCCAGCAGCAGCTTTGCCTTTAAATGCCTTTTTTGTTCTGTTTCTGGAGGGCAGATGGGATCCTGGCATCTGGGGAAGAAACTTCCTTCTCCAGTGCCCTGTCTGGGAATGCCTGTCCTGTACATGCTGGCTTCTCTTCCCTGTGGCACACCTGGGATAGCAGAAAAACAATTTCTATTTTTCTCCTCACCTTCCCATCCTCAAGGAGGGTCCCAGCCTGAGAAATGTGGTCCTACTTCAGTTAGGTCTGTGATCCATGAGTGGATTCCTCTCCTTGTGGGAAGGCTGCAGCAGTGTGAAGGTAAGGTGCTGAAAGGGAAACCCATGGGAGAGCCCAGCTGGGTGAGGGCTTATCCCAGCTGCTCCTGGGGAAGCAGGAGGATGGGGAGCAGCTGTCAGGGAATTGCAGATGTCAGAGGGGAGTGCAGCTGTCAGGAGGGAATTGCAGCTGTCAGAGGGGAGTGCAGATGTCAGAGGGGAGGGATTGCAGCTGCTCTGGCTAACAGGAATGGCAGCCCAGGGCAGGAAGCACCTGCCCAGCAGCTCCTGGCCCTCCTCAGCCGGTGCCGTGTCTCTCCCGGGGGTTGTCAGCTGGAGAGGAGAAAGTCCTTGAAGGGAGGGTGAGTGGGAAAGGCAGGAAAAGCCCGGCAGGGCTGTAGGGAGGTTTGGGTGCAGGTGGGATTTTGGTGCTGAATTCCCAACTCCCAGGAAGGTTTTGTCCAGGTCCTGCTCTTGCAGGAGGAGCCCCCAGGTGGGGAGCAGGGCAGGGCTGGAGAGCTCCAGGGCTGCACGAGTGACCTGCAGGGACTGAGGCCGTGCAATATCCTATTTCTGGTTTTGGGGAGCTCTCCGGGACTGGGCACACTCGGCTGTGCTGGAAGGGCAGGGTGGGAGTCGGGGAGCCACCTTTGAGCCTCCCAGCGAGCTGATCCTTAAGGTCTTACCCCAAACCAGTCTGATTCCAGTCTGCTCCTGTGCAATAGTGCAGGGCTTTGAACAGGACACAAAATGAGGAATTTTCTTTACAAGCAGAATTATTTTTTCCTGGTGTCTCTGGCTTGTCCCGTGGGGGAATAAAAGGGGAAAGCCACGTGTGAGCAGTGCAGGAGGGCACTAAAAGGCCTTTGGAAGTCCTTCTGACCCAAGCCAGCTGTGACTCCACACGGGATGAGCTGAGCCTCCTGCCTGCCCAGCCCCAGCTCCCCTCTGCTCGCTCACAGCGCCCCAACATTCATGTTTTCCCGAGGGTTTAGGGAGCATCCCGCAGCTCCACAAATCCCTCGTGCTGTAGGAGAGGTTTTTGTTTTGTTTCCCGTTTTTTGGGCTGAATTCCTGCCTGGGGAGAGCGGGGGATGCTGCTGGGGTCACACCCCACTGCCTCTCTTTGTGTGCTTTATTTACAGTGCCCCAAGGAATGATTTCCTGCCGCCCTGACGTGGATTTCGGCGTGGATTTCCTCTCCCTGCTGTGAACTTGGGCCAGGCTGGGGACTTGAAAGTAAAACGAAATCGTGTCTGGGCAGGAGACTTGGAGGTAGCAATGAGCTGGTTCATAACAGAGGGGAAAAAGAGCCTTTGGCCCCAGGATTGATTTGGAGATGGCAGCTTGGGGCTGTGCACGCCCTGGGCTGAGGGAAAGCAGCTCCTCGGCAGTGGAGACAAGAGGTCCTTTGGCAGCAGCTGCAGGAAGCTCTTTGTGTCTGCACTGAACGCACACAGGCCGTGGGAAATCAGGTCACTGGAGATGGTTTTAGTGCTGCAGTCACCCCCCACCTCCCAGTCTGGGTCAGAGCAGGAGGGAGTCAGAATTCTGGAATGGTTTGGGTTGGAAGGACCTTAAAGCTCATCCGGTTCCACTCCTGCCATGGCAGGGACACCTCCCACTGTGCCAGGCTGCTCCCAGCTCCAATGTCCAGCCTGGCCTTGGGCACTGCCAGGGATCCAGGGGCAGCCCCAGCTGCTCTGGGCACCCTGTGCCAGGGCCTGCCCAATATCCCATCTCGCCCTGCCCTCAGCCTAAGGCTGTTACGGAAGGGCCGGGAGGTTGTGGAGTTGTCACTGTAGGACACTGTCACTGTGCTGCCTGGGGAGTGTCACTGTGCTGCCCCCCTGGAGCTCTCGCTTTTGGGGGATTCTCTTGTTTTTTCCTGTGGCTCTCCCCCAGCCTGAGGGAGGTGCTGGCAGAGGAGGCTGTGTGTGGGGATGCAGAGTTGGTTTAGGGACCACTGACTTCACCTTCTAGTGGGAGCAACAGTGAACTTGTCAGCAACACGTTAAAATAGCAAGTCGTAATTTTTAATAAACAATTTTAACAATAGAAAAGTTGTACGAGGAATCTCCAGTACTTTGCTCCATTTGCGCAGCAGATTTTGTTTCCTCGGTCACAGTAAAGTGGTGTGTCCTCATCCAGGTCTTTCCACACTTGGTTCCTTTTTCCTGGAGCATGTCCTGGGACAGGCAGTGCTGGCAGAGGTGCCTCAGGCAGGGTTTGTGGGTCAGGTTTTCCCACTGCTGGGTTCTCCTGCTGCTGGCTGATCCCTTTGTTGGGGTTGGAGCAGGGCCCTGGCCAGGCTGGGGTGTCCAGCCTGGGGAGAGGCAGAGGAGCCTCGGGGGCTGCTCGGGGTAACCTGTGCCAGGTCCTTGCAGGGAGGAATTCCATGCCTGCCGGGCTCTCCCCAGCCAGGGTGAGGCTGCTCTTTGCCCTGATGCTGCCGGAGCTCTCCCTCTCCCTTCCAGCCACCCACGAGCCCTCTCCTTTCCAGGAAAGCAGGGTGGGCCAGTGCCCGCTGGCACCGAGCCCGGCTCTCCCCGCTCACGCACGCCGAGCTGCTTTCCCTGCTTTCCCTGCTTTCCCCACTTCCTCCTCGGCAAACACAGCCTCTGCCGGCTCCATCGGCCGTGGCCCTTTGACCTCCCTTTCCAAGGAAGCCTTGGAAGCACCTGCTGCGTTTCCTGCAGCCCCAGCCCCGTGCTGCCCCAGGCGGGGTGAGCTCGGTGCTCCCGGGGGTGTCGAGCCCTGAGGATGGCCCTGGGGGGGATGAGAGGTGGAGGAAAAGGGATGGTTTGGAATGGAGGGGTTCAGAGTGCTTTGTTTGCTTTGGGCAGGGGCCCAGCGTGCTCCAGGGCCAAGGGCTGCAGAGCCAGGGCTGGGCTCGGCTCCCTCCGTGGAGACTGGGAAAATGGGGCCCTGCAGCCCTGCCATGGGGGGTCAACCCTGTCACCCCTTTGGAGGCTGCCCTCGGTGCTCTGGATGAGCTTTTGGAGGTTCTGGATGAGCTGGGGAACCTGCCCTTGCCTTTGGGGCTGGTCCAGGTGCTTGTGTGCAGGTGCCAGGGTGGCACCGTGCCCTGTGGGGGTTCTATCAGCCCCCCTGGATCGGGAGCCTGCAGGAGATGGGGCTGGAGAGTGGGAATGCCCGGGATCTGGGGGTGTGGGGGATGTGGGAACTGCTCTGCCCTGCCCGGGGCTGTGTCCTGGGTGCAAAGGGGCCAGGCCTGTGCTGGAGTACAAGGCTTTATTCCATCCTTCCCGGGAACCCCACGCTGCCACTGTGTGTAAATCCCCTCACAGGATACAGAGTACGGGGGGTGAGGAAAGGGCTGTGCCCACCCAGTGTCCATGGGCTGAGCCAGCTGGGCCCTGCTCTGCCCTGCCCAAACCCACCTTTGGACTCTGGGGCGGCTCCATCACCCCGGGGCCGGTTTGGTCCCTCCGAGGTCCTGCTGGGACCGCCAGGCTCACCCGGAGCTGGTGTGAATTCTCACCCTGGAATCCTGCGGGGACTGCCAGGGCTGGAGATGTGAGGAAGCAGGGACTGCGCTGGTCCGTGAGGGCAGAGGGGACAATCTCCCCACGGGAGGAGGTGCTTGGTCAGCAGCCGTGCCGAGGTCCTGGTCCTGTACAGCCTGGCTCGGTCTCCACGTGCCCCGGAGCCACGTGCGGGTGTGGTGCCAGGACTGCTCCGGTGTCACGGTCCTGCCCTTTGCCCTCCCTGGAGCCATCGCTGGAGTTCTCCAGGCTTTGATCTCCCAAACCGAAACTCCTCCGTTCCCGTCCGGAGGCCGACACTGGTCCTGCCCCATCCCCGCAGGATGTGTCCCAGAGGTGCCAGCCCCGTGCCCTGGGCACTCCCAGCCCTGCCCAAGGTGGGCTCAGACTCGTGGGTGTCACCCTGCCACGGGGACGCTTCGTCTTGCCGTGGCAGATGTGGCCCTGGTGCCTCTCCCGCTGCAGGAGGTGCTGTGTCGCCAGGGCTGGGATGTCCCCGTGGTGCACATCCCCCGCAGGTCCTCAGAGTCCCTTCCTGGGCCACCAGAGCCTCCTCCCGCCCGGAGGTGGCCCCGAGCACAGCAGGTCTCACCCCGGTGCCCTTCTTGGCTCATCCCTCGTGGCAAGGGACACCCGGAGGAGAGGAGCCTGTGGCAGCCGCGGGCTCTCGGCCGTGCCCAGGGGCCACGGGGGACAGCTGGGAGCGGAGCGGGTGTCACAGGTCGAGCCGGAAGGCCCCGAAGTAGCTGCCAGCCGCGTCGTTGTAGTCGATGGCCAAGGAGGAGACGGACACGAAGAGCTCGTCCCCGGCCCGCAGCTCGAAGAGTCCCCCCTGGTAGAGCGCGTGGAGCCCGTAGTCGGCCTCGGGCGCCCAGCACTTGGTGCCCACGCCCTTGAGCAGCAGCACGGGAGGGCTGTGCGCCGGCTGCCACTGGATGCACTGCACCAGCTGCGGCCCCGAGGCGCCCGCGCCGCGGTATCGGAAATAGATCTGCGAGTACACGTAGTACTTGCCCGGCTGCTGCACCCGCAGCCGCCCCGCGTGGTACGACATGTTCTGCACGTGGGACTGCAGCCCCCCGGGGCCCCAGTGCGTGATGGCGTGGCGACACGACTGCGACAGGTTCCCGAAGCGCTGCGAGCGTCCTGCGGGAAGGGAGAGCTGCTGAGGGGAGCCGGCGGGGCCAGACGGAGGGGACGGGGCGGCTCCGACTCCTTCCCGCTGAACAGGAGACACCTCTCCCCGCCCTCCGTCCCGGTCCCCTGCCCTGTGACCTCTCCCGTGCCCATCCTGGAGATCCAGCGGTGCCCGGAGGGGTTCCCCAACTCACCATCCTGAGCCGGGCTCTGCGGGCGGAGGGTGAGATGTGCCGAGGGTTTCCCGGCTATTTTGGGAGGAGGTTGCCCCTCGGAGGCGTTGAAGTAGCTCCGCCAGGCCTCTGCAGGAAGGGACAGACGCTGCAAGGGCGGCGTGGGGACACACCCGGCCCCGTGCCAGCAGGGCCAGGGAATGCCCCACTGACCCACCGGAGCAAAAGGTTACTGAGGCATGGACATGTCTGGTCAATCATCAACCAACACCTCTGTGCTTCCCCAGCCTGTGGACAATCGGACCTGGCTGTCCCACAGCCCATTCCTGTCACAGCTCAGTGACAATCCTGGCTCTGCCCTCTCCTGCCCCAGCTCACTGCACCCGAGTTTGCCCCAGGAGTGACTGGCTCCCCCCCACCCTGCTGGCCTCCAGGGACAGAGCTCCTGTGGGACAGAGCTCCCGTGGGACACAGCTCCCGTGGGACAGACACAGCTCCCATGAGACAGAGCTCCCATGGGACACAGCTCCCCTGGATCAGGCTCTGGCTGCAGGTCCAGGAGGGACTCACCCTTCACGGCGCTCCTGCGGATGATGTTCTCTGTCACCTGCACCACAGAGAAGAGGAAGTCCCCTGGTTAAAGGTGACACGGGGGTCCCCATGCCTGAGCTCCTCCTCCAAGCCTCCATCACCTTCCCTGTCCTGCTGTCTCCAGGCCTCACCAGGGTGGGGTCTGAGTCCCACTCCCACCTTAAGCCATCCTGGCCATTCTCCCTCTCACCGCTCTGGGGAGGCGGATGGGGAAACTGAGGCACGGGGACAAGCAGGAGCTCTCCCATCCTCCCCCGGTCCCGGGCTCACCGTGGCCACGTAGGCTTTGATGGTGCTGGCCAGCCTGAGGCAGCCCTGGCTGCTGCCCAGCTCCTCCAGGCTGGAGCCCTCGGGCTGCTGATTGAGTGCCTGCAGACAGCGCAGCTCCTCGGCGCTGCCCGGAGCCTGGGACTTCAGCTGGGAGGGAAACAAAGCGAGACTGAGACTGGGACAGACGGAGGGAGCAGCCAGGACCCCGCTGGGGTGTGAGCAGGGGGCAGCTGCCCAGCTCCTCCAGCAGCCTGGGCGCTCAGAGAACGACCCTGACCCGCTCCGATCCCAGAGCTGGTGCTGGGACAGGCAGCACCACCGGGATGCAAACCCGGCTGCGTCTCCTGTGTGGGATGGAAGGGGCAGGAGGAGGCTTGGGTGGATCCAAGTTCAGCCAAAAATCTGGTTTTTGTGAATTGAACAGGTTAAATCTCATCCTGTCCTCCCAGGATCCCTGGGAGATCATCCCAGCGCTTTGGGAAGCATGCCAGCGCCTTTCACGGAATTCCAGCACCAAGTGGGAGGAAGAAGAGGAGGCAGGACCCAAGGACACTCACAAGCCACAGAGCACCAAGTAAAGAACCCCAAATTCCCATTACCCATCTCCTTTACCTCTTCCTCCCTATCCCAGGGGGAATGAGGCTCCTCCAGCTGCAGGAAGTGCTCACTGCCCCGGAGCAGGAGCTGCTGCTGGAGGCTGGACATGCCCAGGCAGCCAGGGCCAGCTCCTGCTGCTTCCCGAGCTGTGCTGGCACTGCCAAACAAGCTCTGGCACAGCTCAGCCCTTCCAGCTGCTGAGCCCGGACCCCGAGCAGCACCAGGGCAGCCCAGGCAGGGCTTGGGCACTTCCCCGTGCTGGGGAGTGTCCCCTCCTCGGGCCTGTCCTGGGGCTGTCCTGGGGCTGTCCCAGCTCCACTCTGGCCATGGCGTGGCCATGGTGACCACCACCCCTGATCACAGGGTCACACCACGCCCTGCTGCTGTCCAGGGAAACTGAGGCACAGATGGGATGGCTGCCCTGAAATCGGTGTGCCAGGAGCTGGGAATGAACACACCGGCGCCTTGGCCACCCTCCCCCTACCACCTGGGCACTTCCCAGGTCCCAGGACAGACCCAGGAGTCCTTGGGTGGCCACGTGGTCACCTGAGGCTTGGCCACCTCCAGCATCCCACGTTTGGCCACCTCCTCCCTGGTTTGTTCCGAGACCCCCAGAGCCCTGCCCACCACAGCTGGGTGCAGGATGTGCTCGGCTCTGGGATCTATATCCCATCTATGTGTGGATGTGCCTCTATATCAACAGAATATTGGGATTGATGCAGCCTCTGGATCTGCACAATACTGGGATCAGGATAGCCTCGCTATCCTCAGGATATTGGGATCAATAGAGCCTCTGGATCCTCAGGGTATTGGGATCGATAGAGCCTCTGGATCCACAGGATATTGGGATCAATAGAGCCTCTGGATCCTCAGGGTATTGGAATCGATAGAGCCCCTGGATCCTCAGGGTACTGGGATCAGCCTCTGGATGCACAGCACAGCTGTGCGAGGTCAGACTGAAAGGATCTGGGTTCATCTCTGCCCTGCTGGCCCCCGGCCGGCCCTGCCCCGGCCATGCCCCGCGGATGGCCCCGGGAGGGCTGCAGCTGCTCCTGCCCACAGCCGGCGGCTCCGAGGCCGTGGATCCCCGGGATGGAGCTGCTCGCTCGCGGTGCCCGCGGCGGGTGCGTGCCCGGGCTGGCTGCGGTGTGTGCCCGCCCGCGGGCACGGGGAGCTGCTGGAGCGGCTCCAGGGACAGCCACGGAGCTGCTCCCAGGCTGCGAGAGCTGGAGGTGCTCACGTGGAGAAGGGAAGGATCCGGGGAGACCTCAGAGCCCCTGCAGGGCCTGAAGGGGCTCCAGGAGCCTGACTGCCTACTCCAGCACAGATCCGGTGAGCGGCCGCTGAAATTAGCCCGAATTGTTCCAGAGCCCCTGCTTTCTCCTCCCTCCACCTCTTCCCTGGGGCTGTATCTCCCCGGTCCCCTCCTCTCCCTGCCTTTCATGTAAATCCCTCTCAGCGGGACCTCATGTGACCGAGGGATGGAGACAAAGCCCCAGGGAGGGCTGCAGCCCACTCCAAGGGATGCTCCGCTGGATCCAGACAGGCTGTTTATTCCCCCTGCATCCGTGGGCAGGGCTTTTCCTTCTTCCCCGTCTCTGGTGTGATTTGTGGAATGTCTGGCACCGCAGGAGCCCTTTTTTTTTGCCGCACCCTCAGGGATGAGGGCGGCTTCCACGGAGCTGCTGCCAGCCCCGAATTTCCCTCTGCCCGTGATCTCCTGCCTGGCGCTTCCCTGCCGCTGCTGGGGGGTTGTTGTGGGTCGGAGTCAGAGGCTGAGGGGAGGGGCTGGTGAGGCTGTTGAAAGGATCAGACCCGTCGGGGCCAAGTTTGGGAGTGGTTTTGCCCGAGTGACCCCGTGGGAGGTGGGAATGGCGCGATCCCAGCACAGCTGGTGGGACTGCGCCGGAGCGAGCAAAGAGCTGCTGGAATTGGGGGGGTCCCAGCACCTCACAAAGGGGGCGAGGGGGATTTGGGGGTCCTGGAATGTGGGGGAGATGGGAATGAGAGCAGGGAGAGATGAAGCAGGGGTCAGTGGGGCCTGGAGCCCAGCAAAGTTCCCCACATCCCCATCTGGGGCTGGAGACTCCGATGGGATCCCAGGGCAGAGCCTCCCTCTCCCAGTGCAAACCTCAGCTTTGTCCTGGAGCCCAGCACAAAGGCACGGACTCCACATCTGGATCTGGGACAGTGCCCGCCCTCCGCCCCCGCTGCACAGCTGGATCTGCAACTCCGGGCGGGGCTGGGGCAGTGTCCCCCCCCAATCCACATCTGGGTCCGCGGTTNGCACAAAGGCACGAACTCCACATCTGGATCTGGGACAGTGCCCGCCCTCCGCCCCCGCTGCACAGCTGGATCTGCAACTCCGGGCGGGGCTGGGGCAGTGTCCCCCCCCCCAATCCACATCTGGATCCGCGGTTCCCTGGGGAGCTGGGGCAGTGTCCCCCCAATCCACATCTGGATCCGCAGTGTCCCCCCCGCACCCCGCATCTGGAGCCGCCGGTCGCCGCCGTGCCCGCGGGCAGAGCCCTCCCGCCGCCGCCGGTCCGGGACAAAGCTCACCTTGGAGATGGCCATGCTGAAGTAGACGAAGAGGACGGTGGTGGAGGCGATCTGCAGGGCCAGGATGGCCATGAAGGCCACGCTGCCCCACAGGGGCCCGCACCGCCGCCGCCGCTTCCCCCGCGCAGCACCGGGGCCGCCGTCCGGACCGGCACCGGCACCGGGGCAGTCACCGGGAGCGGGCCCGGCAGCGAGACCCTCGGGGAGCATGGGCGTGTCGGAGCCGCCGCTGTCGGAGCGCAGGTAGTGCCCGGCGCTGGGCGGGTGCGGGGCCATGGCCCGGAAGGGGCGGAGCCTCTGCGGCCACCGAGGGGACCGAGGGGGCGATGGTGGCCCCGGGGAGCCCAGAGTGACACTTCACGGGCACACAGCGACAGGACAAGGGCAATGGCTTCGCTCTGACAGAGGGCAGGGATAGATGGGATTTTGGGAACAGATTCTCCCCTGGGAGGGTGGGCAGACCCTGGCACAGTGTGCCCAGAGCAGCTGTGGCTGCCCCTGGATCCCTGGCAGTGCCCAAGGCCAGGCTGGACATTGGGGCTGGGAGCAGCCTGGCACAGTGGGAGGTGTCCCTGCCATGGCAGGGGTGGCACTGGGTGGGATTTGAGGTCCTTCCCACACAGCTCATTCCATGATTCATGGACACGCCCCATGCCACCATCACAGGACAGTGTGGGTGCTGCTGAGGTGACCCCAGGCGAGAACAGAAGGTCTCAGGGCTGGAGGGACACAACCTGAGCCAGGTTTAGATGATGATGGGCCACACGTCAGCTCTGGCCAGCACCAAAGGCTCAGAGAGGTTTGCGGGATGGGGGCAAAACTGCTGAACATCTCCTGGAGGCCTCGCTGGGGGGGCCGTGCCCACCCTGCCCTCCTGGGCTGGGCACAGGGCTGCCCATCCCTGCCGAGCCCCACGCTCTGTCCTGCTGCCAGGTCACATTCCCATTGCTCCACAACAGAAATATGGAGCAGTCTGGAAAGCAGAAAGGCTCCTCTGAGCCCCCAGGGTTCAGAGCAGGGGATCTCCCACCCCAAAGCATCTGCCAAGCCCATGACTGCTTTCCCTGCCTCTCTGCCAGCTCAGTGTGTACCCAGTGCCAGAGCCTCATCCCTGCCCTGGCACGGAGCTGTTTCCCCAGGCGAGATGCCCTCCCTGGAGTTTGGGAAGGGCACTGAGCTGGAAGGGAGGTGATTAATTACACCTAAAAACATCCCATGACAACTCAGGAAAAGGGCTCAGGACCTGCAGAGCCAGGGGAGGAGGGAAGAGCTGCAAGAGGCACATCTGGGGAGCAAACAGGTGCCAGCCTGGGACAGTGGAAGCTGTCCCTGTCCATGGCAGGGGGTGGAATGGGATGAGCTTTCAGATCCCTTCCAACCCAAACTGTTCTGTGATTTCCCGTTTGGGACGTGGATGTTTGTGCTGAAGGAACCTGGGAGTGCTGCTGCCTGTGCTGCTCCATGGGATGGGGCAGGGGCACGGCTGAGCTCTGCTGAGGAGCAGAGGGAAACTAGGAGCAACCCAAACCCGGCAGCTCGGGGCTGCTCTTTTAGGAGAGAGAAGGTTTGTCTGTGAGTCAGGGCAGGACCAGAACTGGAACTGTGCAGAGAAAATTGGGTGGGAGCCAGGGGGAAAAGAATGCCTCAATCCTGGCTGAGGAGTTGTTTTTCACTTCTAATGTTTCCTGGTCTGTGCGCTGGGGGAGCTGGGCCAGGCAGAGCCTGGAAATGTTTCCTCGGTGCCCCGTGGTGCAGAGCATGTGCTGGGGAGCAGGAGAGAGAGGGGGGCTTGTTGGGGTCTCCCAGCGCTGTCAGTGAGGCCCTGGGATGGGGGCAGCCCGGCAGGAGATGCCGACGTGGCTGTGTGTGTGATTTCCCAGCCTGTCCCCTGGATTCGCTTCAGGCAGGATGGTGGAAGGCAGGATTTTTGCTGTTTTCCATGTTTTATGGGATGGCCGAGGCAGTGCAGGATGCTCCTCCCGGGGCGGTCCCAGGGCTGGCTCTCAGCTCCCCGCGCTGCTCCTTTCAGCCGAGCCCAGCCCGGCGCTGGCTGCGGCCGCTGCTGACCCCGAACATGTGCTGGCCACACGGAGCTCCCTCCCGCAGGAAGCAGCAGCCCCTGGGACGTGAAGTCATCGCGTGCGGCTCAGGAGCTGCTCTAACCTCCCTGGAATGTGCCCTCAGATGTTTGTCTTTCGACTGGAACTCATCAGTTCCTCTGCTGAGGTGTTTTTGGGGGAAAAACCTCTTCCCCATCGCACCGTACTTCCAAAGGGAAGGTCAGGCATCCAGCCTCTTCCCCCCAAACCCCGGGAGCACCCCGGCCCTTCCCTGGGTCTCTCCTGCCCCGGGGCGGGGGCCAGGGCCGGGATTTTTTGTCCCTGTTAGAGCAGAGCCTGGTGCCACCCTGCCTGGCGGCATCCGAGCTGCTCCAGCCTCACCCGTGCCAGGCTGGAGGGATGGAGGGATGGGTGGTCGCCCAGGTGGGACAGGACACTGGCTTGGGCACAAGCTGGTCCTCACAGCCCTTCCTGACCTCTGGCTGGTGGTGGCAGCTGGAGGTTGGGAGCCAAGGGGCAGGGACAGAGGGGAAAGAGGAGCAGGGAGGCCCCGTGGGGAGCCAGGGCTGCTCCCTGCGCTGCCGAGGGGAGTTTGGCACGGGAGGGGTGGATGGAGGAGCCCCTAAAGCCCTGGACCCCCGAGCTTCCCCAGGAGGGATGAGGAGCAGCATCCTCTGGAACATCTCAAAGCGGGACAGCCTTGAGCAGTCATCGCGATGGAATGACAGGAAAGTTCTGCTGCAGCTCCTTCCTGGGCTGCCTCCCTGATCCCAGTGCCTCTGCCGATCTCCTCTCACAGCCGATCTCCTCTCACAGCTGATCTCCTGTCTCACAGCCGATCTCCTCTCTCAAAGCTGATCTCCTCTCACACCCGATCTCCTCGCTCCCTCTAGTGGGTTGGGATGGCTGCGTGGGCTCCTGCCTGGGCTCACCTGTGTCCATTCACCCTCCTGATGTTTTTCTGGAGATGCTCCTGTCACCACGCTGGGACTTTTATTTTTTTGTGCCCCCAGCACTTCCCAAGCTGCCCAGGTGGTGGAAACAACCCCCTGGGGAAGGAGAAAAACATCATCCCCATCCCGCCTGGAAGATTCCGAGATGAATCTCCTGCAGGAGCAGCGTCCCAGCCGTGTCCCGTCCTCCCCACAGCCCTGCGTGGAGCTGGAAGGGCTGCTCCAGGAGATGATTAAAGCCGCAGTTTTTGGGGCTGAGGTGGGACCCTGGGGACAGCGGAGGGGTGAGGCCATTCCCCCGAGCTGGGGTTTGGGGGTTTTACACCGCGGCAGGCAGAGGAGCGATGGGAGGGACGGGAGGAGGCAGCGCCTGGTGGGGTTCTGTGTGTTGGGTTTGGATGTCCTGGAAAGGGGAGGGCAAGGAGGAAGAGAGGAAGAGAAGAAGAAAACGGAGAGGAGGAGGAGGAGGAGAGGAAGGGAGGGGAGAGGCGGGAGAGGGAAAGGAGAGGAAGGGAGGGGAAGGGAAGAAGAGGGGAGAGGAGCAGAAAAGAGAAGAGAGGAGGTGAGGAAGGGAGGGAAGAAGGGGAGGGAGNGAAGAGCAGAGGAGGAGGAGGAGGAGGAGGGCAGAGCCCGTCCCGCCCCGTCCCGCCCCGTCCCGCCCCGAGGAGCCCCCGGAGCTCCGTACCGGAGCTGGAGCCGCACCGGCCCCGCAGATGTTCCCCGTCCCCCTCCTCCTCCTCCTGCTCCTGCTCGCCCCCGGCAGCGCCGCGGCCGCCCCGGGGGTCACAGGCGAGTGTCCAGGCCGGGGTGTCCGGGCCGGGGTGTCCGGGCCGGGGTGTCCGGCCGGGGTGTCCGGCCGGGGTGTCCGAGCCGGGGTGTCCGGGCCGGTCCCGTTCCAGGGGGCCCGAGGGGCTCCCGGAACCCTTTGGGGAGCTCCGGCCGAGTTGGGCCGCGGGGGGAAGGAGCCGCTCCCGGCTTGGGGAAGCTTTTCCCGGCGCCTGATTTAAGACGAGAAGGCAACTCCAGGCTCGGGCACGGCTTGATCCCGGAGAAGAGCTTTTGGGGGGAGGTCGGGAGGGGACTCGCGGCTTTTCTCGGCTCTCAGCGGTGTTCCTGGCAGGGACCCGGGGGCAGGGGGGACCCAGGGCTCCGTCTGTGCCCCCTCGGAGCGGGAGGGAGCATTTCCATGTCCCCGCTGAGGGATTCGGGGGTGTTGGTGGGTGAGGAGCTCAGCATGGCCCGGCCAGCACGGCTTCAGCCCCAGAGCGTGGGGAGAGGGAGTTGTGCCCTCTGCCCCTCTGCCCACCTGCCCCAGCCCTGGGAGCACCTGGAGCTGCTGCACAGAGCCCAGAGCAGGCCCTGGAGGTGCTCCGAGGCCTGGAGCCCCTCTGGAGCCAGACTGGGAGAGCTGGGAATGTTCCCCTGGAGAGGAGAAGGCTCCAGGGAGAGCTCAGAGCTCCTTGCAGGGCCTGAAGGGGCTCCAGGAGAGCTGGAGAGGGACTGGGGACAAGGGATGGAGGGACAGGAGGCAGGGAATGGATCCCAGTGCCAGAGGGCAGGGATGGGTGGGATACTGGGCAGGAATTTTCCTCCCTGGGAGGGTGGGCAGGCCCAAGCACTGATGTTTCCCAGAGAAGCTGTGGCTGCCCCTGGCAGTGTCCAAGGCCAGGCTGGACATTGGGGCTGGGAACAACCTGGTGTGGTGGAAGCTGTCCCTGCCCATGAAACTGGGTGATCTTTAAGGCCCCACCCAAACCCTTCCACGATTCATGATTCTATAAATAATTCCCTCTGCAGCTGAGCCGGGAAGGGCTCCTGCAGCACCTCCCGGGTGGATCCCCGTGGCTCTGGGGTGACTCCTGGTTTCTCTTCCAGCCCGCACGCTCGCTCCCTGCTACTCTGCCGACCTGCGCCCGGCCCTGGGCGTGCTGGTGTCGGCCGTGGGCTGCACGGTGCTGCTGAGTGCCCCTCGGCTGCGGGGCAGCGGGGCCGTGTTCTGGGAGTACCGAGAGGGCACGGAGGAGGGAGTCATCCTCAGCTATGCCCATAACCGCACCTCCATCATGTCGCGGCGCTACCGGAACCGCGCCACGTTCAACGCGTCCGACCTGTCGCTGCAGGTGGTGCTGCAGCGCGGGGACAGCCGCCTGTACCGCCTGCGCTCCCAGGAGGAGGCCACGGCCTGGTTCCACCTGCACGTCGTGGGTGAGTGGGGCTGTGCCAGCCCTCCTGCCCGCCCGGGGGCCGCGGGGCTGAGCCTGACCCTGCCTCTGCCTCTCCCAGCGCCGCTCTCCAAGCCGGAGATCGTGGGCAACTCCTCGGTGAAGGCGGGACGCAACACCAAGCTGGTGTGCAGCGTGCTGGACGGGATTGCAGATGCCTACTGGTGGAAGAAGAACGGGGAGCTGCTCCTGGGCAGCGAGCGCATCCAGTTCGAGGAGAACACCACGCTCTGCATCCTGCGGGCCTCCATCAGCGACAGTGGCTACTACACGTGCGTGGTGAGCAACGCCGTGAGCCAGAACGAGACCTCCTTCCTGCTGCACGTCCACCGTGAGTGCCCAGGGAAGCTGCCCGGGGACAGCCCCAGCCAGGGGCTGCTCTCTCCCTGCCCGTGCTCAGCAGGCAGGTTTGCTGGGGGGACGTGGGTGGGTTAAATTCGGGTTAAATTCACTCTGATGTGGGCATCTCCTTTGCAGACGCTGCCAACCTGGTGCTGCCCATGGTCCTGGTCTGTGTCATCGTTGGCTCGCTCGCAGGTGGGTGCTGAGGTGACTCTTTGCCCTGTTTCTGGCCGGTGGGTGCCATGGCAGGTGCTGTGCCCACAAGAGGTGGGTGAGAGGGTCCCGTGTGGCACATCCCTGCCAGGACCTGGCTTTCCCACCCTGGCATCCCGTGGGCTGTGTCACAGCTGCCGTTTCCAGCAGGGTGTCCCCAGTCCGAGGAGGTCACACTGGCCTCTGCTGTCCCCCTTGGCCTTCCCTTGTCTCCCTCCTCCCAGACACGAGTGGGAAAGTCATGAGAACCCCTCCTGCACATCCAGGATGGACAGGAGATGATATCTGACTGTTCTGATCTGAGCCAGCCCCCACAAAATCCAGGGGATGTCGCACATCCCTTCTATGATGATGGCACCGAGCTCCCACCGAGCTCTGAGGGTTTTCTGAGGGCTGGGCTGGGACCTGTGGGGCAGTGTAGGGTGAGCAGAGGGGTCTACTCCAGACCCCAAATCCCAGTCCTGTGCTGGGGAGGGCTGATGGGCTCCTGATCGAGGTTTCCCAGCTGGAAAAGGCATCTCCAGGGCATTAATGGACAGGGTGGTGATGATGGTGATGATGGTGATGATGATTATGGTGATGATAATTGTGATGATGATGATGATGATGGGACTCTGAGCACCCTGGTCTAGTGGAAGGTGTTTGTGCCCATGGCAGGGGGTTGGAGCTGGGTGGGCTTTAAAGGTCCCTCCAGCCCCAACAGTTCTGGGGTTCTGGATTCTCTGACGCTGCTGCTTTGTCCCCAGGTCTCTTCGTCTGGTGGCAGAGAAGGGGGGACGAGAGAGACAATTGGTAAGATGCCTCCAGTCCCCTCTCAGGGTGGCCTCCTTGCTCCAGCCAAAATTTCCTCTCTACAAGCCCGAATTTATCCTTGGCTGGACCTGAGTGAGCCAGAGCAGTGGGAGAGCTCGGGAGGAGGCTGCTCTCCCACCCTGGAGGCTCAAAGGATTTGCTGTCCCCTCCATTTAACCCCCACTGGGATTTCCTCTGGAAATACTCTCGATTCCTTCACCCAGAGCCTGACACTCCTGGTTATCCTGGCTCTGAGTAACAGGGGGGCTTTCAAATACCCTGGAGATTTCTGAGAAGTGAGCATTTCTCGAGGTTTTCTCGGGAACTGCTCACTCCTTGTGACCACAGACACACTCAGGCTGCTCACTGGAGCACCCTGGAGGGTGAGGACAGGGGAGTGAGTCCCTCAGGATGGAACACCCATCCCAGGTGGTGGTGGGCTGTGAGCAGGGCAGCTCTCAGGTGTCCTGTGCCGCCAGATCCAGGGAACTCCACCCAGAGATAAAGAGGCCGAGTGACCCCTGGAATTTGGAGTAGGGCAGAGGTCCAGAGCTGCTGGTGCTGCCACTGCCAGTGTGGGACACTCGGAGCTGGCTGAGGCTGGTCTGGGTGCCCAGGACATGGCTCACGGGGGGACCTCTCTCGTCCCTCCAGGTAGAGCTGGGTCAGCCCTGCCGCTGCCCTTCCCTGAGGATGGAGACAGCTGGGAGTGCCAGGTATCCCAGCCCAGCCTCTCCCGGCTCACCCCTGAAGCGTTCAAGCTGCCAGAACCTGAAGTATTATTTTGGAAAACACTGGTTTGGGCTATTTCTGTGTTGTCCTGCTCTTCCTGTTGTGCATCCCTGGGGACGGGGCTGTGCCTGCTGCCTCCCTCCATCCTCCTGCCTTCCTCCAGAGTCCTGCAGGGGCTCACGGCTCTGGAAAGATCCTCTGTCCCCCTGGGCAAACCCACAGTGCTGGGAGCCAGCCCTGCCTGCCCAGGGCCTCCTGGGGTCCTGCTGTGCCAGGGGGGTGCCAGGGGGCTCAGGGCTGAGGCTCTCAGTGTCCTGCTGTGCCAGGGGGGCGCCAGGGGGCGCAGGGCTCTGGGTGTCCTGCTGCAGGTGAGCCTCGGAGGGAGGAGAAGGGGCAGGATTGTGCTGTGTGTGTGGCCAGGAGGGAGCAGAGGCAGTGGGAGCTGGCAGGGAGCAGCAAAGGAGTTCAGTGTTTGAAAGCAGATCCCAAGGGAATCCCTGGCTGGTGCAGGGATGCTCCCGAGCCCATCTCCTGCAGCCCTGGGCTCTGGGGATGTCCCTGGGGATGTCCCCTCCTCTTCCCAGCACAGGCACTGCTGCTGACAGCTTGTCCTTCCCATCTGCTGCTCCTGTGGGTGACATCAGCCCTGGCCTGGCTGCATCCAGGGAGCTCTGCTCCTGTCCCCTGCTGTCCCCTGCTGTCCCCTGCTGTCCCCTGCTGTCCCCTCCCTCCCGTGCTGCTCCTGCAGGGCTCTCCTGGGCCGTGCTGGGAGGGGATGTGGCTCCTCCAGCTGAGCCTGGAGGCAGAGCAGGCATCCCCAGCCTGGAGAGGACTGGATGTTCCCCGGGCTGCTGGACCCCACTGTTGGTCACCCCGGGACATTTTCACCTCCTTTTTAATCTGGGGGTGACATCCCAGCTCCGGGGCCCTCCCTGAGCCAGTCGTGGCCCCTCTGGAGCAGGCTGGGCACCCCTCCAGGGCCAGCTGGAAAACTCTGGGAGAGGATATTGAGGGGCTGTTAGCAAGGAGCCATCTCAGCCTGGGCTTTTGTGGAGCCCTTGAAGGAGCAGAGGAGTTTGGGTGGAATAAAGGAGATTCCAGCCCCGTTGGAAGCTGCAGGGCGAGTTGTTCTCTGTTGCCCTGAGGGTATAAAACGTTTCACAAGAAAACCTTTCCTAAGTTGGGGAGTTGTCTGGGAGTTGTCTGTGGAGACTTTTTGGTTCGTTGATGTCTGTTGCTGCTAATAAAGAGTGTGTGTTATCCCAGGGGGTGTTGCTGTGGTGTCTGGGGGTGGGAAATGCCCCCTCGGGGTGGCAGTGGGATGGGAATCAGCCCCTGGTGGCTGGTGGCAGCCCTGGGAATGCTGGATTTGTCCCCGAGTCCGGCTCTGGGAGAGGATCCATCGCTCCTGGAGACAGCCTTTGCTCCCCTTGGGGGGTTCCTGCCTCCCCCTCCCCTCCCTCACCCCTCCTGTGGCGCTGACAGCCCCAGGGCCCCAGCCGGGGTTAAAAGCAGCCCAACAACTGCTCCAAATGCTGCTCAGGGTATTTTTAACCTGTCCCCATTCCCTGAGTCACGGGAGCCTGGCAGCCGCCCTGGCAGTGCCTCCCAAGGAGCTGGGGCTGCCCCAGGACTCACCCAGGGCGGGTTTTGGGGAGGTTTGGGGTTCATCTGGGGCCTTAGGGTGCAGGGCTGTGCTCAGCAGCTGCTTGTGGTGGGAGAAGTCCCCTCTGGGCTGCAGGAAACCCCTCAGGGTTGTGACAGCCCCTGGCACGAGCTGGGTACGAGTTTAATGCGAGTGAATAACTCCCAGAGTGTGCCAGACACCCTGGGATGGAGCTGAGGAAGAGCTGCTGGCAGCATCCTCCTCCTCCCCTCCTGCTTCTCGTCCTTCCCCACCCTTACTGCTGGTGAAGCCAGGATGTATTTCAAGTTACTACAGGGTTACTCCAGGAAAGGACCTCGTGCTGCTCCCAGGTGTATCGTACACCAACAGCTGTAGGTGTGGTGTTGGAAGGGACACCAGAGCTCAGCCAGGAGCAAATCCCTGCTGGACAAAGCCTCGCTCTGTGCGCAGTCCATGCTGGAACCCAGGGTCAGGCCAGCCCTGGGGGTCTCCTCCTTGATAGCTCCTGACACTCACTGCATTCTCCTCTGGGATTTTGGAGAGCAGTCCAAGCTATGGAAGATAGGAACTCTCCTTGTTTTCTCCATCCAAGAGGCACCAGAGCTGGGATTTTCCTACACGGGGATGGGAGGATGTGGGGGATGAGATATGGGTGTGATGCTGACAGTTCAGGCAGGAAAATCCAAGGAGGAAGACAAGAATAAAACATAAATAAAGTGGGTGAGGATCCATATTCCTGCTGGCCATGAGGGGTGAGACCTCCCCAGCCCCAGTGCATGGGAGGAGCCTGTGGGGAGCACCCAAATCCCAGCCCCTCAAACCTCACTGCTCCCACACTCAGGGGACAGGCAGCAGATGGATTTAGGGGGAGAGCACCCCCAAACATGCCTTAAAATATCTGCCCAGGGAGCGAGCAGTGACCTGTGCAAGGCTGGGGAGGGTGCTTTGGGGTACCCACAAACATTAAATAAAGATAAACCAGTGAGAGAGACTCCTACAGCTGCTGCTAAAGGGGCTTCTCTACTTCAGCCCTTGGTTTTTGGGAGAAAGAAAGGGGAAAATGTGCCTTTGGTCTCCCCTGGGTCTGTTTTATTAAAAAAAAAAAAGGCAGAATCTGGTTAATTTTGTGGACGTTTATTATGAGGATTATAGAGGAACCAAAACTGAGAGCCCTGAACCCACTAAAGCTGGGGGGAGGCTTGGGCTGCCTCAGCCGAGTGAGAGACCCTGGTGGATCTCTAGGAGTTGGGAATGGCGTCCTTGGGGCCTGGCTGGGACATTTCGAAGGAGCTGGAAAGAAGAGGAGGGGGAACACGCTGAGCATGCAGATTGTTCCCTGGGAGGGTGGGCAGGCCCTGGCACAGGGTGCCCACAGCCCCTGGATCCCTGGCAGTGCCCAAGGCGGGGTTGGAAGGGGCTTGGAGCAGCCTGGGAAGGTGTGGTGGGAATGGATAACCTCAGAGTTCCCTTTCCACCCAAGCCATTCTGTTAATCCATGAATCCAGGAGGAATTAAGGCTTCAAAGTTTCAGCTTGAGGGCATAAGGGGGAGCTTTGAGTGGGTTCTCAAGGGCTTTGCTGGATGGGGACCCCACCAGAAGCTCCCCCTGACCCCAGCATGAACCTGGGGCTGCAGGGCAGTGCTGGGCTGAATCTTTCTTGGACTCTTAAACCAAAACCCAGGATGGTTTCCATATCCTGCTGCTTTCACTTCGAGATGTGCAAATTCACGCGGAAAATAGGGATTTGTGTGGGAAATAGGAACCAAGGTTGTACCTGATTCCGTCCACCCAGCAGACCTCAGGCTCCTTCTTCCAGCCCTGCGTGGCATGATCTGCGAGAGACAAATCTGCTCCGGGATCAGGAGAGGGTGTGAGGGGCACAGGGTGTTGTACTCGGGATACCAGGGGAGGGACCACTGGCCATGGGGGCTTCCCAAAGCCCAATAAACCACTTTTAAACCTCCCATGGCTGCTGGATGGTGGGGACACCTGTGATGCCTCAGGTTTGAACTTTTCCATGTTCCCAGCCCTGCCCAGTGTAACTCTGCAGCTCCCTGGAGCTCGTTCAGTGCTGTTCTCTCATGCTCACACTGACATAACAAAGCCTCTCCAGCTCGCTCTCCAAGGACACCCAGACCCTCCTGGGCCCAACAACTGCAAACCTTCATCTTGGGGAGAGGGGGGCAAGCTTGGGCAAATTCCATCCTTGCCTGGCTTCTGCTTGGGCAATTGATGCTGATATCAAAGTGGGAAGAACTCGGGAGCTGGCATTGTCCATTTTGGGATGCACTGAGGCAGGAGCCTCTGGAGCCCAGAGTGTGACCTCTGAAGGCCTTTCAAATCAATCCCTCCTTTATTCCTTTATTCCTGCCTGCTCTCTGGTTCTAGGGAACCATTTAAAGCATCACCTGGAGGCACTGGGAAGAGGGTGAAGGAGCAGACTCACAGCAGAGGCCGATGGCGAGGAGCGGCAGGGCTGACACTGCTGCCGTGCTGACCACCAGGATGGTCACGTCCATGAACTCTGCACATCCTTCCTCTGCCTCCGGAGAAAACAGGAGCCAGCATGGAGCAGGGGGAGGGAAAGGAGGAAGGGGAGTTACCACCACGAAAACACACAGGCACAAAAAACCAGAAAATAAAACAGACGGAGGATGTTGAAACTGAATTTCGCTCCCGCCAGGATTTCACTTCCCCGAAACTCTCGGTTCACTGGGTTTGTTTTTGGATGTCCACCTCCAACAGCCCAACTGAAGGGATGTGGGGGTGACACGAGCTGTGGCCTTGGGGCAGTCCCAGGGATCTGTGCTCACCGTGGCGGTGGTGGATGCTCTTGATGAGGAAGGCTGAGGTCAGCACCACGGCCAGCACGGCGCCCGGCGCGGCATAGCCCATGGCGCGCTGAGCTGCCGAGAGAGAGGCAAAAGGGATGTGGAGGGCGTGGGTGGGGGGCTGGCCTCCCCCAGGCTCTGCTGTGGGACCCACCAGCCTGAGTCAGTGCAGCAGTTCTCGTTTTAAAACGTCAGGGATGAGGTTTTGGGCAGAATAACTCCCCTTGGAGCGGTTTGGGCCTTCTCAGGCAGGACTGCTCACCCTTTTTGCTCTTCAGATGATTGAAACCTGTGGGCTGCAAGATGATGGTGGTGGCCACCAGGAAGGTGACCACGGTGAGGTAGCTCAGGGCGATCCCGGGCAGGATGACAGCAACAGAAGGGCCTGAAAGACATCAGGATGAGGCAGAGACCCCAGTGTTACACTGCCCACCCCCTTCACTGCCCAGTAACTCTGCACTTCATCCCTTCCCACCCTCCTCTGACTCCCAGCCTTGCTTTGCAAGCAGCCTCTCCCTTCTCTGATCATTTTACAGCCCTTAGGACTCATCCTGGGAAAGGGGAATGACTGCATTAATTGTCCAGGGGGTGTGTAATGCACGTGGTAGTGCAGGCTCCCCCTGACCTGGCAGTCACACCTGGAGATCACACCTGGATCAGGTGTTGCTCTGGATGGCTCTGTTCCCCCATATCCCACAGTGTGACTCCCCTGTCCCCCCCTGCCTCCCTCTCTGGGCCCCACTGGACTCTGCATCTCCCCTGGGGTCTGTCCCCCCTCCCTCTGAGCCCCGCAGCCCCCAGACCTTCCTCCCGCATCCAGAGGATGCCTGCGGTGCCGTCCAGGACGCAGGCGATGCACACCAGCCCGCAGGTGTAGGAGCTGAGCCACCTCCAGAGCTCCCCCCCTGAAACCCAGAGCAGAGCGAGGTGACCACTGTGACCCCCGGGAACCCTGCCCGTCCTCGGGGTGGGCTGCAGCCCCTCCCGCCCGGATGATGTGGGGCTCCCACAGCAATGCTCTTTGTTCTCCCCCACCACACGAGGGAAAGGAGTTCCCACTGCCCCCAACTCACTGATCCTGAGCCTTTCGGACTGGCAGACAGGAATAATTAATCCCCAGGCCGAGACCACAGCGAAGACCACAGCGACCACCGCGATCCTCAGGGTGTCCTTCAGGGCGCGGGGGAGACCTGGGAAGGAGTGACACCAGGGGCAGGACAAGGGACATCAGCAGGACAGGCACCACTGGCCCTGGAGGCCACAGGGATCCCCCATCAGCAGGACAGGTTCCCTGGATTTGCCAGCTGGTGGCCAAATACCCTTCACGGAATGTCCAGCCTGGGGTGGGTGCTCCCCAAGGCTCCCTGGCCACCCACCCGGCCCTGTCCTGCTCAGGGTACCTCGGCCGAGGGCCATCATTTGGGAGCTGCTCCCAGAGGGAACAGCTGAGCTCCTCCCTCGTGCCTCGGAGGGATCAGGGGCTGGGAATTGCTGCTGGACATCCTGTGATGGGCAGCACCTCCCGGGGAGGGCAGCCAGACCGCAGGGGAGAGGCTGAGGGAGGGGATGGAACCCCTGGGGCATCCCCAGGGAAGGGTGGGAGGTGAGACCTTCAACAGTGATGTCCAGGGAGCTCTCCTGCCAGCTGACCCCGTCGCTGGCATTGCAGGAATAGGAGCCACAGTCCAACCTCCGTGCTGGCCTCAGGTACAGAACACTGCGGCCAGCGGAGAGCTGGGGAGTGCTGCCTGCGGGAAGGGGCTGCCCATCCTTCTTCCAGGCCATGGTGACTGCTCTGCCCTCGGCCACCTCACAGACTATCTTGCCAGTGGTCCGAGCCAGGAGAGTGCTGGTCCAGAGTCGAGGGCGGGACACAGGCTCTGGGAAGGGAACAGAGACCCGAGCGCTTCTCTCAGATAGAATCCCAGAAAGGTTTGGGTGGGAAGGGACCTTAAATCCCATCCCATCCCATCCCATCCCATCCCATCCCATCCCATCCCATCCCACCCCTGCCATGGCAGGGACACCTCCCACTGTGCCAGGCTGCTCCCAGCCCCAATGTCCAGCCTGGCCTTGGGCACTGCCAGGGATCCAGGGGCAGCCACAGCTGCTCTGGGCACCCTGTGCCAGTGAACACGACCTGGAGCATCCCTGATGGGCCCTTGGGCTGCAAGAGCCACCACAGCATCTGCCACAGAGAGGTCACAGGGGCCTTTCCCTTGGGAAGTCCATCCTGCTGCTGTGCTTTCCAGGACTGGTTTTTCCCAGTTGAATCGCTGCCTCTAATGGATGTGGGTAAATATGGAACATTTTGAAATGCATTGGGAAATGAGAGAATAGCAGGGAAGGGAGCAGATCCCACTCGCACTGTGTGTGGTTGGAGGGAGAGGCGTGTGGTGAAGAGCTGTGGTGGCATTGTGGCCGTGGAGTGATCAGTGAGAGGCTGGGTAAGCCAGAGAAAATTAAGGGAATTGCTGGGAGCAATGCTGAGGAGGGACTTCTGGGCCCTTTCAAGGGCCTCTCATCTTTGTGGTGGCAGCTGGTGCCTGCAGAGGGCAAATGGGACAGACTGAGGGGTGGTGGCTTCTGCAGAAACCTCAGCTCCACTGGCTCTGCCAAGTCCCCTGGCAAAGGGCTCAGGGGAGGGACTCCCCACCAGTCCCTCTGTTATCTCACTGGTCCCTCCATCACCCCACCAGTCCCTCTGTTATCCCACTGGTCCCTCCATCACCCCACCAGTCCCTCTGTTATCCCACTGGTCCCTCCATCACCCCACCAGTCCCTCCCTCATCCCTTTACTCTCCTGTCAGTCCCTCCATCCCTGCTCTGAAGCGTGCAAAACAAGGGAGGGAATTGAATTGCCTTTCCAGGATGGAACTTGTCCCTCTGTCCCAGCCAGGCCCCCTGGAAGGTCTCACTGGGCAGCACCTCCAGATCTGCTCCCCTAGGATGGGTTGGGAGCCTCTTTCCGAGGTCTCTTGGTGCTGTCTCCATGCGCTCAGGACTGGCCCATCAGCCTTGGCTCAAATCCCTTCTCCAGCCCCCCTGGCCTGGCTCTGGCTCCCTGGACAGACAAACTCTGGTCGTGTCCATCCCCGCTCCTCCCTCCCAGTCCTGCCACTCACGGAGGACTTCCAGCCGCATTTCCAGGCTCTTCCTGGCTCCCGTGCTGGCAGTCACTCTGTCGGTGCCACTGTCACTCTCCTGGACAGTGAGAGGTCCATGGGATGGATGGAACGCTGCTGGTCCCGCGGAGGGGCGGCGGAGGGGAGGGGGCTGAGCCCTGCCGTGGTGCCGCAGGATGGGCTGGGAGCCGCTGCCATTGTGGAATTCCCAGTGCACGGAGCCGCCGTGGGTGAGCCCAGGGAGCAGCAGGGAGGGTCCCAGCGAGGGTCTCTGCTGAGGGGGTCCCACTGCCCCCAGAGCCGCAGGGAACGGAGCCAGCAGCAGCCCTGCAGGGAGGAGAGGGGAGGGGAAGGGAGCAGCTGCTCCCGGGAAAGGTGTCCGTGGCAGGAATGAGCTCTCGTACCTGAGGTTTTGTCACACTAATGTCCAGGGCTGGTTCCCGATGCACAGAGCCCTGGAATGGTTTGGGTTGGAAGGGAACTCAAAGCTCCTCTCATTCCAACTCTGCCATGTGCAGGGACACCTTCCCCTGGACCGAGCTGCTCCAAGCCCTGTTCCGCCTGCCTTTGAACACCTCCAGGGATGGGACAGCCACAGAATTCCTGGTCTTGTTTGGGGCTGAACGTGTCCATGTGCTCCCAGCCGTGCAGGGGGAACACCTCGTGCCCAAGGATTTAAGGAGGAGCTGCTGTGGGAAGGTCACAGCTCCCAGAGCCCCATCCCCAGCAAAGAGGATTCCAGGAAAGAGGAGAGGGGCAGGAAGGGGCAGGAAGGGGCAGGAAGGGGCAGGAAGAGGCAGGAAGGGGCAGGAAGGGGCAGGAAGGGGCAGGAAGGGGCAGGAAGGGGCAGAGGGAGAGGGAGAGGGAGAATTCCCAGCCTCCGTGGCTCCAGAGCAGGCCCAGGGATCCTCGCAGGCTGTGTTTGCTCTTGGCCCTGTCTCAGCTCCAGCCCCGATAAGCACCTGTTCCCCTGCATTCCCACTGCACCTGCCAGGAAAAGCGCCCTGGGAACTCCTGCTGCTCCACTGGGGATGCTGCAGCACAGGTGGGAAGGAAATGAAGGGGGACAATTCCGGTAAGTCAAGTTCATCAGGTGATTTTAATTTCTAACTCCTGTAACTTTGAAAGGCGCCTGTTTTCATGCCTTCCTGCACCCCAAACTGTAGATGTGGAGGAAGAAAAGACAATTTAATGACTAAAATTTATTTTTCCCTGAAAATTTTCTTTTTTCTGCTGAGAAAACACTATTTATAGAGAACACAACCAAGATCTGAAGGAAATAGGAAAACTCTCCATCTTTTACAGCTGCAATGGCCAAAACTCATCCTACAGACACTGAGAGCTCCCTGACACCATCCCAAAATCAAGCTGTGGGCTAATGGGCTTCTTTTCTATTTTAGATGCTCATCCTAAAAATCTTTGTCCATTTGGATCTGGCACAGGTTGGCCAGAGCAGCTGTGGCTGCCCCTTCCCTGGAAGTGTCCGAGGCCAGGCTGGACAGGGCTTGGTGCAACCTGGGGGTGGAATGGGATGAGCTCTAAGGTCCTTTTCCACCCAAACCCTCCTATTATTCCACGGTTTGTGTTTCAAGGCAGGCAGTGACTCTTTAAGGAGCACAGTGAAAATGCTCCCATGAGTTTAACTGCAGTAAAGTTTGTGGTTTGAAGAACATCACATCCCTTTACATACCTATATATATTTGACACAAACACGCACACGAACACATATCTCTACATTTCTGTGTCATCTGTCAGCCCCACTACAAATCTGGCTGCAGCAGCTTTTATCCCCGGAGCTCTGCCTGGTTCTTCCAGCTCCTCTCTCCTTGGACAGAAGCACCTTTGCCTTCCAGGTTAAGCACCTAAAAACTCAGAGCTGCCCACGCTCGGCTCCAGAGCGGTTTGGAAAAGGCGAGGAGCCACCGTGGAGCTCCCAGCCCAGCCCGGCCCGGGGCCACCTTACCTGCGAGGAGCACCCAGGCGGTGCCCAGCAGCTCTGCGGGACGGCGCAGCAGCATCTGCCGAGCGAACATAGCCCTCGATAGCCCCGATTTCAGATATCCCCTGGGAAGCTCACGCCGTGCTGGGAATTCCAATCCCACTGGGGCTGGGAGCTGCAGGTGAGGCGGCACCGGGGGCTCGCAGCCCTGGGATGGATTCCCGCTGCCGCGGCTGTTCCCAGCCTGCTCTCCTGCCGAGGGCTCCCTCCCTCGGTGCCGATTCCCCTCCCAGAGCCCTTCCCGGCAGCAGCAGCAGCTCTGTCCCCGCCTGGGAAGGAGCTGCGATGGCTCCGGCACTGGGCTGGGCTGGGCTGGGCTGGGCAGGGCAGGGCAGGGCAGGGGGTCCCACAGGAATTAAAGAGGACACCCCAGGTCACTTCCACGCCCCGAGGCCAGCACACCCATCCCCGACCCTTTCCCAGCCCCTGGAGCAGAGTTTGGGCTCGGCCCCGGCTCTGAGGGTCTCAGGCTGGCTCTGAAACACCTGGGAGCAGCTTTTCCTCCGCCCCTCGAGGTGCGCTGGGATCATCCACGTCCCACAGGCTCTCTGCAGGATGGGAAGGCGCGGATGGGAATGGAGTATCCCGGGATAGAACAGCATCCTCCCAGCGCCACTCCGGGTCCCACCACACCTATCCTGCAGGGACCCTCAGGTCCCCCAAACCGACATCTCCAACTCCCTCAGGCCATTCCCGGCCCCGCTCCACCCTTTGGTACGAGGGCACCACATCCCAGGGCTCCTGAAAGCGCTCACAGCCCCCGAGGCTCCGAGCAGCATTCCCGGGCTGGCGGAGAGGGAGCAGCGACAGCCCCGGGATGGGACTTGGGGAGTTCGCAAACGTGAATTTCTGGCATCTTGTGCCATCGTGTGGCCAGGGAAAGGCCCGTGAGAGCGGCGGGTGCCAGCCCGGAGCCCACCCGGGGCAGGGACAGGACCCCCGGGATGTGTCACTGCCGGAACAAGACTCCTGCAGGACAGAAGCCTCCTGATGTCCCCCCAGGACAGAACCCACCCCTCCATCTGCTCCAGGAAGGTGTTGGGGGGAGATGGACACCCCATTTCCCACAGCCCCCTGCCTCCCCTGCTCCCCTTCCCCCCTGGTGTCCCCTGCTATGGAAAGGAGGTGGCTGGAGGAGGCTTCATTTTCCTTTTAAAATTGGCACAACCAGCTCTGCCCTGAGGAAAATCCAGACTCCTGCCAGGACCCAAGGCTGCCAGGGCAGCTCACCTGGCACCTCCTGCCCAGCCCCGGCTCAGAAATCTCTCTGAGCCCTGCTGGCTCCCATGGGCTCCCAGGGATGGGAGCACTGGGAAGGGAACACTGACACTGGGAGCACCAGGGAGCTCAGCCCGGAGCCAGAGCAGATTTCAGGCCTGTCCTGGCACCAGGATCTCTGTTCAGTGTTTGGATTAAAGGAGGGCAGCAGGTTGAGCACTGTGCACAGGACACAGAGCACCTCACACAGCACAGCCAGGGGGGAAGGGGCCCAGCCCCACTGCTCAGAGCAGAGGGAACACCCCAAAAGATAAGGCAGAATGAACGATTCTGTAACAGCACGATTTGTTTTTGTTCCTTACCCTGTGGCCCTTCGGTGACCCAGATCCCAGTTTACTTTCCCAGCTCCCAGGAGCTGAAAGGCACCTCTGAGTTACATTCAGAGTAGGAGAATTTTGGGAAAAAATACACCCAAAGAGTGAGGTTTGTGCAGCAGAGAGTGTGATGGTGACCTAAGGCCGATTCCCTAAGAAAGGATGGAACAGGAGGCACGGAGGGAAGCTTGTCAGAGCTCCTGTGGCTGCTGAGCACTGCCCTCAACACAAGAGCAGTGCAAAAGGGAAGAGCAGCACGGCAGTCCTGGAAGCCAAGGAAAAGTGGGCATTCCATCCCTTATGGGGATGTGGGGGGATATGGGGATGTGGACCATCCCTGACATTGTCATCTCTGCTTCCCAACATGCAGAACTTGCTGTTTCCCTTTCCTCTTTCCTAACCTAAACCTCCTCAGAAAGGCCCAAACTACACCAGGATCTCTCTGGGCAGCTTGGCTCGGATCAGTGATAAGAGACAAGAGATTTCCATTCCGCTCTGCTAAAAGTTCCCTAAAACTGGCAGCTGAAAAAAAGGCCAAACAGGGAATAATACAAAGCTCCCAAATCCTGAAGGCACTTGCTTGGAGGATCCTTCCCGGGGTGGGACAAACCCAGCTGAGCCACCCTGGCTGGGGACACGGACAGCGAGAGCTGCCTGCGCTCAAAGGCACGGTGTGCTCCCAAAAATGGTCCCACAGCCTTTGGTTTCCCCTCTCCGGAGCTCCTCTGGGAGCTGCCTGGGGAGGGTGGAGGTGTCTGAGGTATTGCAGCATCTCTGTGGGGGTGAGGCACTGGCACAGAGGGCCTGGAGCATCTGGGGGGGCACCAGCTCAGCTGGGCTGGCACGGGGTGGGGCTGGGGGCTGCTGGCCTCTCCCAAAAGCTGGATTGAGGGGCTGCTGGCTTCTTCCAAAAGTGGGACTGGGGGCTTCTGCCTCTCCCAGAGGTGGGTCTGGGGGCTGCTGGCTGTCCCAGAGGGGGGGCTGGGGGCTGCCAGCTACTCCCAGAGGTGGGGCTGGGGGGTGNGGCTGGGGGCTGCTGGCCTCTCCCAGAGGTGGGACTGGGGACTCCTGGCTGTCCCAGAAGTGGGGCTGGGGGCTCCTGGCTCTCCCACAGGTGGGGCTGGGGGCTGCTGGCCCTCTGAGGGGGGCTAGGCCTGCAGCCCCAGCAGGCGGGCGGTGTTGAGGACGTCGTCCCTGGTCAGGTAGCAGCCGCAGAGCTGCCGGTACCCCGTGAACGCCTCCCGGCCGTGCAGGACACGCCAGTTATCCACAAAGAGAGCCTGCAGGGAAGGGAAAAAGGCATCAGGAGGAGAGCAACCACGGCAGGCAGGCCAGGAGCCTCCGGCAGGTCCTGGGCATCCCTGGAGACTGGCAGAGCAGGGGAGGGGGTGCCCACACTGGCACGAGTGAGGCTACAGCCAGCTGTTCATGGCACCCAGCACAGCTCTTTCACCAGCTCGCTCTGCAGCCAGCCCAGAAACACATTTTGGGGTTTCTTTGCTTTTCTACTGGAGAGGAAATAGTTCCCCAGCAATAGACAGTGGCCATCTTATCACTGAATCCCAGAGTGCTTGGCTTGGAAGGAACCTTAAAGCCCATCCCGTTCCCGTGGGCAGGGACTCCTTCCACGAGCCCAGGCTGCTCCAACACCCATCCAGCCTGGATCTGAACACTCCCAGGGATGTGGCAGCCCCAACCTCCTGCCTCTGTGGTGTCACTTAGCCATGTAAGGGCTCAAATATAACCTCAGAACTGTAATTTCTTCTGGAAGAAGTGAAAGCTTGAACATTTAGTGTTCAGGCCTCTCTGCTCCTCAGGATTCTCATTTCAGAGGCTGGAAACTGGGACTAACTTTTCTCTGAAGCAGAGCTTGAACTAAACACCTCTGCCCCACCTGGAAGCACAGGTTGCTTTAGGACAGCAGGGAAACACACAGGCAGAGGCACTACTGGAACTTCAGAGAATGCAGAAAGAGGCAAACTGCAGGATCTGGCAGTGCCCAGACACCACGGAGCACCAGGGCACACGCACGGAGCACCCTGCCCTTCTCCCCGTGCCAAACCCACAGGACTCAGCTCCACCCCGGAGCAGTGCCAAGGATGCAGGTCCCACCTTGCCCGGTTTGAGCTTGACCCAGAGCTCGTTGTCGGGCCGGCGCAGCTCGGCGGTGAGGGCACGGTGAGCGTGGTACCAGCGCCGCACCACGTCGTGGGGCACCGTGTTGA
>VZRF01004113.1:9711-20587 GCA_013396875.1 Vireo altiloquus | reverse complement strand
TCCCAGAGGTGGGGCTGGGGGCTGCTGGCCTCTCCCAGAGGTGGGACTGGGGACTCCTGGCTGTCCCAGAAGTGGGGCTGGGGGCTCCTGGCTCTCCCACAGGTGGGGCTGGGGGCTGCTGGCCCTCTGAGGGGGGCTAGGCCTGCCGCCNGCTCTCCAGAGGTGGGTCTGGGGGCTCCTGGCTGTCCCAGAGGTGGGGCTGGGGGCTGCTGGCCCTCTGAGGGGGGCTAGGCCTGCAGCCCCAGCAGGCGGGCGGTGTTGAGGACGTCGTCCCTGGTCAGGTAGCAGCCGCAGAGCTGCCGGTACCCCGTGAACGCCTCCCGGCCGTGCAGGACACGCCAGTTATCCACAAAGAGAGCCTGCAGGGAAGGGAAAAAGGCATCAGGAGGAGAGCAACCACGGCAGGCAGGCCAGGAGCCTCCGGCAGGTCCTGGGCATCCCTGGAGACTGGCAGAGCAGGTGAGGGTGTGCCCACACTGGCACGAGTGAGGCTACAGCCAGCTGTTCATGGCACCCAGCACAGCTCTTTCACCAGCTCGCTCTGCAGCCAGCCCAGAAACACATTTTGGGGTTTCTTTGCTTTTCTACTGGAGAGGAAATAGTTCCCCAGCAATAGACAGTGGCCATCTTATCACTGAATCCCAGAGTGCTTGGCTTGGAAGGAACCTTAAAGCCCATCCCGTTCCCGTGGGCAGGGACTCCTTCCACGAGCCCAGGCTGCTCCAACACCCATCCAGCCTGGATCTGAACACTCCCAGGGATGTGGCAGCCCCAACCTCCTGCCTCTGTGGTGTCACTTAGCCATGTAAGGGCTCAAATATAACCTCAGAACTGTAATTTCTTCTGGAAGAAGTGAAAGCTTGAACATTTAGTGTTCAGGCCTCTCTGCTCCTCAGGATTCTCATTTCAGAGGCTGGAAACTGGGACTAACTTTTCTCTGAAGCAGAGCTTGAACTAAACACCTCTGCCCCACCTGGAAGCACAGGTTGCTTTAGGACAGCAGGGAAACACACAGGCAGAGGCACTACTGGAACTTCAGAGCATGCAGAAAGAGGCAAACTGCAGGACCTGGCAGTGCCCAGACACCACGGAGCACCAGGGCACACGCACGGAGCACCCTGCCCTTCTCCCCGTGCCAAACCCACAGGACTCAGCTCCACCCCGGAGCAGTGCCAAGGATGCAGGTCCCACCTTGCCCGGTTTGAGCTTGACCCAGAGCTCGTTGTCGGGCCGGCGCAGCTCGGCGGTGAGGGCACGGTGAGCGTGGTACCAGCGCCGCACCACGTCGTGGGGCACCGTGTTGACCACGGCACGGTCGTAGTTGTTGTACCTGCAGGGAGAGCAGAGACAAGAGACTGCCCAACGTGGCTCCAGCTGCTTCCAGCAGAACCTCAGGAGCCTGTGGGATTAGTCAGGGTTGAAGGGATGCTGCAGAGGTGACCAGAGAGGTTGTGCTGCCAGCACAGGGCTTCTGGGGACACGGCACTGAGGGCAAGAGGAGTTTACTGCCAAGTGTGAACCTGCTCCTCCTGGTTTTACCTGGAAGGACACAGCAAGGCTGAGGGGTGTGTAGAATAAAAGTGTAAAGCAGTGCTGGACAACCTCCAGAACTGAGCCAAACTGGAGTTTCCAAAATCAGCCCAAGTTCCCTTTGGAAGGGATCACCCCTCGCTCTCCCTGTTCCCTGCGTGCCAGGAGAGCTTCCAGGAGCTTCTCCAGAGAAGGGCTGAATTCTGCACCTTGAATGAAACGGGATGAGGGCTTGGAGCTGAAGGGAGGATGCCAAGAGTGAAAAATCAAAGCTCAGCACCGACACCCATCTCTGTACCAGCTGCTGACGCTCCCTCTAAAGCAGGAGGAACTCAGGGTGCTCCTGCAGCTCCGTTCCTGCTCCTCAAGGATACACTGCCTTTCACCCCATGGAATGTTCCAGAAAACCACCACCCCCAGCACGCCCTCCCCTCCCCAGAGGCCTCCTGGCTGTTACCTGATGAGGTACAGCTCGTTGTTCCAGGGGTACACGTTGAGCACCGGCCCCACTCCGATCATGTGGTTGTGGCAGCCGCCCACGCTCTCCACGTACTCGTGCTTGAGGGGCACCTTGGCGAGCAGCTCGAAGTGCTCTGGGGCCTGGCGCTGCACCTGCTGGGCTGCATGGAAGCCATCCACCAGCAGCGTCCGCCCGCCCGTGCCCTCGTGCTTCAGGCAGTGGAACACCTGGATGCTGCCCAGGAGACACAATCCAAGAGGAAATGATGCCAGGATGATTTCTTGCTTTTTCTTTCACACCCCTCTCACACACTCTTTGATAGTTTGACAGTGCTTTTAGCCCACACACTGTGACTTCCCAAGGCTGATAACTCAGCTCAGCCCCACGGCACCGTTAAACCAGGAGAGCAAACATCCTGGGAGCCCCAGACACCAAGGGCCTCTCCAGAACACATTTTGGAACCTCAGACAGGCCCAGCCAGGGGGAAGGTTCCTCACAACGAGGGCTTCACTCCAGCCTCTCATTGGGGAATCTTTGATAAATATGTTAATTAGCAAGGCCTATAATTGTGTGTATTTCAGTGTGACAGTGTTCATGCATTTTCGGGGCATTCCCACCTGGACCAAGTGCTGCACCCCAGGATCCTGAAATAAATCCTGAGGTAAAAACCCCTTTTCCCATAAACTGTGTTTTGATTTTAAGACCAGGGAAAGGCATCAGAACGACCTTGGCTCCCTGTCCCCTGGGCAGAAGGTGCTCCCCAAGGACACAGCCAGCTGTGGATGGATGCACCACCCGTGGCTGCTGCTTCTCCAGACCCAATCCCACACATTTTGCTGGGTGAGGAGGCAGCAAACTGCCTGTGCTGCTTCCCAAAGCCACTGACATGAGCCTGGGAGACTTCAGGAGCTGCAGCATGAAGCCCATGTCACCCAAAATCCAAACCCAAAGAGGTGTGGCTGCCCCATCCCTGGAAGAGTCCAAGGACAGGCTGTGTGGGGCTTTGAGCAGCCTGGGACAGTGGAAAGTGTCCACTGCAGGAGGTGGGACTGGATGGGCTTTAAGGTCCCTCCCAACATGAACCATTCCAGGATTCTGTGATCAGACAGGCCCAAGAATTGCTGCAGTACATCCATCAGCAGCTCTGGAGACAAGGACGCTGTGCTGGCACTGCTGTGGCTCCCTCCTGCTCCTGCTCTCATGGCTGGGCAGCAGCAGCA
Organism: Vireo altiloquus; assembly: GCA_013396875.1. Taxonomy (NCBI): domain Eukaryota; kingdom Metazoa; phylum Chordata; class Aves; order Passeriformes; family Vireonidae; genus Vireo; species Vireo altiloquus. The sequence continues at coordinate 17,377 of VZRF01004113.1, read as the reverse complement.
GGGGCAGCAGGGGCAGGGGCAGGGGCAGAAGCAGTAGCAGAAGCAGCAGAAGCAGCAGAAGCAGCACCACCACCAGCAGCAGCAGAAGCAGAGGCAGCAGCACCACCACCACCACCACCACCAGCAGCAGCAGCAGGGGCAGGGGCAGGGGCAGGGACAGGGGCAGCAGCAGCAGAAGCAGCACCACCACCACCAGCAGCAGCAGCTCGTACCCGCAGGGCTCCTGGAAGTAGGTGGTGTCCGTGTGCCGATCCAGGGCCAGCTTGGTGTAGGCTGTGTCTCCCCGGGAGAAGTCAGAGGTGAAGTACCACATCCTGCCATAAATGGTCTCCCTGGAGGAGAGAGGGGCAGTTACCAGGGATCAGTGCCTGCTGAGGCACAGCGTCCCCTGCACTTGAGTTATTCCCCTCTGTCCCATATACATTAAAGCAGAACAACTTCACGAAATTCACATTGTCAGGGACTGTGCTTCTAATCCCTCTTCAGGTGTTCAACTCCTCTTTTTCCTCCCCAAAGGGATGGTGGTGAGGAGTCTTCCCCTCCACGAACACTGATGTGTCCACGCCAACCATCATCCCCAGTGAGGAGTCACCTAAGTGCAGCTAACCCTTACTTGTATCCACACAGGGTTGCCCAATAATTCCATTCCTCCTTCCCAGAATCCTGTTTTCACCACCTCCCCCCTCCAACATGCACACAGGGAAGGGACAGCAGGGGAGGGTGCCTGGAGACAAACGCTGGCTGAATATTCCCTGGAGCCCCTTGATCCTATTTCATTAACAGGAATCTCTCCTTTTCCAACGGCCCCAGGCAAACCAAACTGTTCCTACAGCTTGGAAAAAGTCCCAAACTCAGCCCCCAGCCTGCCATGCTGGTCACAAACACGAACCCAGCACAAACACTTCTCAGTTTCTCTTCAGCAAGAGCTCCCTCTCCCAGGTTTTTGATCTCCCTGGCTCCCAGGGCCAGGCTGCCCTCCCGACCCCTCAAGTCATAACAGGAAATGTCTCTCCTTGCAAAGCTTTGCTCTTCCCAGACAGTCACTTCCTTCAGTCCCTGCTCTCTGCACAGTCCCACTGTCACAAAAGTCATCGGATGCTCCAGGCAGCTCAATAACTGAGTGACTCCCAGCTCTCCCACAAAGGAGACCCCACAGTGGCATCCAACATGAACAAGTGGAGCAGACAGAGGCTGCAGAAGACCCAGAGCAAACCAGGCTGTGCCACACAAAATCCAGGCTCAGGAGGCAGCAGCTTTCCAAACAGAAAGAAAACAAGTTTGCCCTTCCCAGGATAGCCCAGATACCTGATTATGCTGATCCTCTCTGCCAAGATTTCCGTGTCCTCTTTGGTGGGAGCGACGTTCTCCACAAAAGCAATCCCGTACAACAAGAAGTTCCGCAGGAATTCCTTCAGGCCCTCGTCTGTCTCCAGGAAGCTCCGGCAGTCGACAGAGGGGACCTGGGCTTGCCGGTAGATCTCAGCGTTCCAGAGGATCCTGGGGTGCATCACCTGCTGCTTCTGCCCCTCGTAGCTGTTCCTGAGCAGCCACTCCAGCCCGTACCGTGTCACGTGTCCGTCCGGCCCTGGCACGGGGCAGAGTCACCAAACGCCACTGACCACCCCAACATGGTGGCACCTGCCAGCCCAGGACAGCCCTCACCCTCATCACCCATCTGGGGAGGGGCTCTTTGCACCCTGCTGCCACCCAAAATAGGATCTGCAAGGCCACGAGTCCCAAAGGTGTTGTCACTGCTGCCACAACTCCAAATTCAGGATGGCTACAACTCCCTCCCAGTTTGGGGTGGCTGACACAGCTCCCTCCAAACTCAGGGCAGCTGCTGCAACCCCCTCCTAATCCCCAGCCAGCTGCTGCAGTGGTTTTGGTTTTTGTTGACAGGACACCAATCAAAGCTCTGAAGCCAAGCCCTCAGCTAAAGGCAAGCTCCACCAAAAGGAAGAAGGCAGCTGGGAAAGTGAGGAGAAAGGACAGAAAATGGGCAGGGTGAGCAGGGCTGAGAGCTGCTCACACAGGATGGGGAAAGGGAAGAGAACCAAGCGTGCCATGCCCTGTCTGCTCACCACCTGCACTGGGGGGGCTTTGGCCAAACCCTGCACACACACACAAAGGATTGGGGCAGGAAAATCCAACCTCTCCTATGCTGAGGTGTGCTCACAGCGAGAGCAGCGTTTAAAACCTGCTCACGGCTCAGTCTCTTCCCAGGCAGGCAGCTCTGGGGATGGCACTGCCCTGTCCCAGGCAGGCAGGATGCAGCAGCAGCTCTGGGGATGGCACTGCCCTCTCCCAGGCAGGAGGGATGCAGCAGCAGCTCTGGGGATGGCACTGCCCTGTCCCAGGCAGGAGGGATGCAGCAGCAGCCTCCCTGGACAGCAGCAGGGACTCACAGGTGAGGAAGAGTGTGGTCTCGTCCACGCGCACGGCCTGGGGCCGGATGGCCAGGTCCACGCTGGCCGTGTCCAGGCTGCGCTGCTTGGTCTTGGCGTTGTAGCAGGAGGCAGAGCGGCAGTGGTCCCTCAGCCACACGAAATCCAGGCGCATCACGGTGCTCCCGTACCTCAGCTCTGCCAGGGATGGGAGCACAGCATGCTTTGGGGCAACAGGGAGGACAAACAAAGCCGAGAACTGAAGCCCAGTTCCACACCTTATCATCCTGATTACAGGGGATGCAGCTGTACCCTGTACCCCACAGATTGGCACGTGAGGAAGACCTGGCAGAGGATCTTATCAAAGGCTTGGCTCCTTTGCTTGGAGTGTAAAGTGCTGAGCAATTCCTTTGCTTGTAAGGAGGTCCCACTGGCCTCAGCTGCCACCCCCTGCACAAGGAGGGGCAGGAGAGGTGGGCACACCCCAGAGCCAAGGGGGCTCTGCCAGGGAGAGCCTGAGCACGGCACAGAAAATGGTGCCTGACAGGGCAAGGCTCAGACAGGCTTTGTCCAGGAACCCCTGGATTTATCACTGACTTCTCACTGCCTCACTTGCCATAGAGGACAAGGTTGCTCCAATCCTGCCTCTGGGAATTCCCGAAGGGAACACGGAGCAGCCCCCAGTGTGCATCCCTCTAAAAGGCTATTTCAGAAGGAAAACACACATCCCTCCAGGGAACCAGGGCTGCAAACCCTCCCTGTGCCCGCGGGCAGGGCAGAACAGCCTCGCCCAGCACACGTACCCAGATGGTCGTGGTGCAGCTGCCAGGCACACTGGGGGGACGCTGGGGCTGTGGGGTGCCAGCGCTGCAGGGTGGCCCAGAGGGGCCCAGGCTCCTGGGGCAGCCACGGCCAGCGACGTCCAGAGCTCCCACGCTGCCCCCGGAGCAGCCACGCCAGCCTTGGGCACCACATCCTGGCAGCCTGGAGAGGGGGAACGAGGTGACCTGGGTGTGATACTCTGTCCTAAACCCCGGCAGGACACAGCCCTGAGGAGACACAAAGGAGACGCCGCGATCCTGTGAGGGTGTGAGGCCCTGGCACAGGGTACCCAGAGCAGCTGTGGCTGCCCCTGGATCCCTGGCAGTGCCCAAGGCCAGGCTGGACATTGGGGCTGGGAGCAGCCTGGCACAGTGGGAGGTATCCTTGCTCATGGCAAGGCATGGAATGATCCCTTCCAACCCAAACCATTCCATGATTCTGTGATTTACCAGGCAAAGCCATTCCAGGAGAGACAGCTGTGTTCAACACTCTTGTGCAAAACAGTGGCAAAGCCTCATCTCTGAAGGTCTTGTCCCCCCTCCAGCATTCCCAGTTTGAATTCACCATTCCTGGATGGAACTGCAGCAATCGGGGAAGCAAAGTGACCTTGGTTAGCAAAGCAGTACCAGAGGAATCCAGTAATTAGGTCAGTTCTAGAAAAAGCAGGCAAAACAACGAGGAGGAGGAAGATCTCTGCTGCTGGTGAAGGACACAGCTGGCATGGAGGAGAAACCATCGTGATTAATTTTAGGATAGGGATTAGAAGGCAAATTTCTCAGAGGGAAATTTGTAACAACTCTTCAGTGCAAAGAGCAAGGGCAAAAACCTGACAAGTTTTAGGAGACGAAGCCTCAGCCTAAATGCCCATGGTGTTTATGAATTTCTGGGGGCCAGGTCTAAACCCAGCGGGATTTTAACAGCACTTTGAAGTGCACTGAAATGTGGTCTCTCTGGATAAGACACAGGCTCAGAAAGCATTTCTTATCCTACACTTCTGATTTTCCTTCATTTTCTTATCTGGAGAGTCCAGGCACTGGAGCTCTGGCTGCCCAAGCTGCTTCTGCTCTGCAGAGATCTCAAAAGCTGGTGATAACAACCAAATCCACAGAGGTGCCACATTCCCAGCCAGCAGCTTGTTCAGCAGGGATAAAAGAATGCAGACATCTCTAGGGAGAAAAAGTGGGAATGCTCTTGAAGAGAAGCCTTGAGATGGAGGCACAGTGACACACTTCAGCCATGGAGCCCTTTCCACGAGGAATCTTCCCAACATCCAACCTAAACCTCCCCTGGCACAGCTTGAGAGAGTTTCCTCTTGTCCTATATCCAACCTAATGGGAGAAGAGACCAACCCCACCTGGCTCCAGCCTCCTTTTCCAAGAGATCCATTTCCTGGTCCTGCTCCCCAGCTTTGGAAATCTGGTGTAGGAAAAGGAACGAGCCCCATCTGACATGAAAACCTCACAACTGACTCAAACCTACAGCCACATCAACCCAGCAGCTGCCCCTGATGCTGATCAGCTTTAAAAGCCTAAAGAAATTATTTAAATCCCTGAACCAACGACTCACAAAGCTTATCTGAGAGAGAGAAGCTCTGGCCAGTTTGCCTTTTGGATGCAGTGTCCTGGCGAGGGGTGGCAAACAGAAGGAATCTGCTTTGCACACACAAACAGGACCCAAACTGCCTGGAAAGGCTCACTCACAAACCCCTGCAGCACTGGGCCTGTGCCTGGGGCAGCTCCAGCCTTGCTTTGATCTTTCCATTTCTTTTATCTCCTCCTCTCCCAATACCAAAACTGAGCAGGGAATTAGCACAGGTAATGGGAAGTGACCCAGGGATTTAAACCAAATCTGGGAGATCTCGTGCTGCTCTTACTGGAAGAAAACACCACAGGCAGCTCCCCAAGAGCCTTATATTCAATCTTTGCAAGAGATACTCAAAGTAAGAAGCATTAAACCCCCAAGAATCTGTATGATTAGGGAGGATTTGTATATTTTGTTGTTTCATCAGAGCTGGATGAGCTACGTGAAGAGCTAATTCTCTTCCTGCCCCTCCTGCTACCTCACCTTTATGCTTTATGTTGTCCAGACACCTGGGCAGCAGTGAAATGAGAGAATTCCAGAGAAAATTGCCCTCAGAATCCAAAGAGAAAGGGCAGGAGGGAGAAGACATTAAATTCTCAGTGCATGAACACACATGGTGAGTGGCATGGGAGCAGGCACAGAACACACAGGGTGAAGGAGAGCAAGGCTGCTGGAGGGAAAAGCAGAAACCTCCAGTCTGTGATGGTTTGAGGAATTCCCATCAGTCTCTGGAGAAAAGGGACAGGAGATGCTGTGGAAGGAGCAGGAAGGAAGGCTGAGTTTCACAGGCCCTGCCGTTTGTCTCACAAGAAATGTTTTAAGGAAACAAAACAGGGTTTAACCTCTTTGAGGAAAAGCCACAGTCCCCATTCTGGGCAAAGGAAATGGTGAGAAAATGAGTGACCAAGGAGTTTCAGCAATGGGGACATCTAAGAAAGGAGAAACCCCACAAATGTGGAGGCTTTCACCAGCTTTTAGCCAAACCATCCTGGGCATGGGATGACCTCACTGCCCTCCCTGTCCTGCTCCAGCAACTCCAGTCTGCTTGTCCAGCTGCTCTAGGAAAAAAATGGGGAGTTTTCCATAAAAAACACCTCGAACATTCAGCTGCTCACACCCACATGGCCTTTTTTACTTCTGGAAGCACCTGGCTGGAGCCAAGGTTTCTGATCCTTACAAACAGGGAGATATCCGCAGCACAACAGTCCAAAGTGAGGGAAAAGAATCTGGGGTTTGATCCTCTGGGATCCTTTAACCTGACAGCTCTCCCTGCAGGGGAGGAACACCAAGGAAAAGAGGAATTCTGCAAAGGCTGAGCTGCCCTGAGGGCTCTGCCAGAGCCAGAGGAGCACAGGTGACAAACCAGATCCCCCAGGATGGCAGCACCTCTTGGACAGGACACAGGCAGAGTTTAACTGAGCTGACTCAGTTAATTACAATTAATTACCACAGAGACAAAGAGCAGACTGGCTGTTCCCTGCTGAGCTCCTGCCCTCACCCCGCAGACAACTCCATCAGATCTCAGCTGTCAGGAACCAGATTCCCCTTCCAGCCCTTCCCCACATGGGACTTCAATGAAATTAAGGAGCTAATAAAGACATCCCAGGCACTGCCAGCTTCACAGCTACTTCATTTTCCTGGAAGCAAAGGGAATTATCTGCTCACCCCTGTCTCACACTGACCACCTGACTCCCATTCCCATAACCTTATTCCAGCCTCCTGTTTGCATCTCTCCCAAGCAAAGCCTTTCCAGGCCACAGAGCTCATCAAAACAAGTCCTAATTCCCGTTATTTTTCCCAGCAAAGCAGCCAGCCCTGATGGTAGAACTCCCAGAGAGGAGTCACTGGAATAAACTATTGCTAAATCCTTGGATGCTCTGGGTCCTGCCCGGGCAAAGAGGAGCCACGCAGCCGGGCAGGGAGGGGTTGTGCTTTTCCAGGGAAGGAGGGAAAAGCTCTGCCCACGAGCTGCAGCCTTTGGTTCCCTTTCCGCAGGATCGCGATCCCCGAGTGCCCCCCGGGGCTGGCATTACCTGGGAGCCTGCGAGCGTCGGGCGGAGCCGGGCGGGGACGGAGAGAGGCTCGGCAGGGCTGGGGATGGAGAGAGGATTCGATAGGGCTCGGGATGGAGAGAGGCTCGGCAGGGCTGGGGATGGAGAGAGGCTTGGCCGGGCTGGGGATGGAGAGAGGCTTCGGCAGGGCTGGGGATGGAGAGAGGCTTCGGCTGGGGATGGAGAGAGGCTTGGCAGGGCTGGGGATGGAGAGAGGCTTCGGCAGGGCTGGGGATGGAGAGAGGCTTCGGCTGGGGATGGAGAGAGGCTTGGCAGGGCTGGGGATGGAGAGAGGCTTCGGCAGGGCTGGGGATGGAGAGAGGCTTCGGCTGGGGATGGAGAGAGGCTTGGCAGGGCTGGGGATGGAGAGAGGCTTCGGCAGGGCTGGGGATGGAGAGAGGCTTCGGCTGGGGATGGAGAGAGGCTTGGCAGGGCTGGGGATGGAGAGAGGCTTCGGCAGGGCTGGGGATGGAGAGAGGCTTCGGCTGGGGATGGAGAGAGGCTTGGCAGGGCTGGGGATGGAGAGAGGNGGGAGCGGGGCCGGGAGCGGGGCCGGGAGCGGGGCCGGGAGCGGGGCCGGGCGGGAACGGGGCTGGGCAGGGAGCGGGGCTGGGAGCGGGGCCGGGAGCTGGGCTGGGGCCGCCTCAGGCCGCCCCGGGGCGGGGCCGCCGCTCCGAGCGCCGCCGCCATAGAGACACGCGGGGCAGAGCGGCCGCGAACCATAGAGCGAACCATGGAGCGAACTATAGAGCGAACCATGGAGCGGGGCTGGACGGGACGGGACGGGACGGGACGGGACGGGACGGGAAGCGGCACCGGAGCGGCTCC
>VZRF01004112.1:0-15420 GCA_013396875.1 Vireo altiloquus | reverse complement strand
GCTTTCCTGGCATTCTTCCCACCCGAAATTTGGGATTTTCACTGTCCCAGTGCCATTTTCACCCCAAACTTCAGACCAGTTCGCAGGAGCCACTTTTGCTCTGTGCTGCCTCAACTTCCCACCCTCCTCTCCCAAAATTCCAAGGTGGGAGGAGCTGGGGGTGGATTTTCCAGGGGGAGGGGAAAAGCCTCCCCTGGAATTTGGGATCTCATGAATTCTTATCCTTTTTCCCTGCAGGAAAAAACGATTTCCGCTTCGAGTGCAGACCCTGCGAGACTGGGACTTACTCCAGCGGCAGGAACGGCTGGTGCCACAACTGGACTGAGTAGGGAATAATGAATAATTAATAACATTAATGAATACTAATAATTAATCATTATTAATCCCAAATTCCAATGGTTTTTCCAGCTGTGAGAGCAGCGGGTTCATAACACTGCGGGAAGGGAACAGCACCCACAACTCCGTGTGTGGCTTCCCCGTGAGACCTCTGGAGCCAGGTACCTCCTTCCCGGGGTTTATTCCCTTTTCCCTGCTTTTCTTTGGGATCCTTTGGGATTTCCCAGCCTCGAAATCCTCTTGGAAAACTTGGAAAATTGAGGTGTGATTAAGGAATTGTTGGCCTGGCAAAGATTCTGCCCTTAAGGTGGAAAAAGGTGGAGAAAATCCTTGGATAGGGCAGGTTTAGGTGGGAATTTATCTGTGTTCCACTGAGCTGCTCCTGCTGGTTTTTCCAGGAGAAATGTCCTCAGGTCCTCCTTTCTCCATTTCTCAGTTCCTTCCCTGCTCCCTTTCTTTTTGTTTTTCCTTTTCCCCTTTTCCTTTCCTTCCTTCCTCCCTATTTTTATCTCATTCCATGATTCCCTTGTCCCCTCAACTCAGAGCCTCTCACACCTTCCCTCTTTTCCCACAGAACCCCTAAATCAATCCCTAAACTCCCTTGAAAGATCTCTGTCCCCTCCAACAAAANTCCTATTTCACAACCTAGGACACTTAATTTTTAATTCAATCCCGTTGATTGCAGCTTGGATTCCCTTGGAATTCCCTTCCAGCACCATCCTGGCCATCCTGACGGCCGTGGCTGTGTTTGTGCTCATCCTGCTCACATTCCTGCTGCACTTCTGCATCTGGACCCTCAGGAAGGACAAAAAAATCCCACCTGGAGGTGAGGAACCTCTGCAATCTCCAGCAGGGATAAAAGGAGTGGAATTAGTGGGACAAATCCGGGTTTCCTTTGGGATTTGGGGCAGGCTCCTGGTATCACCAATCATCCAACATTCCTGACAGAGGGGAGGGATAAATGGGATTTTGGGGATGGAATTCCTGCCAGGGAGGGTGGGGAGGCCATGGAATGGATTCCCAGAGAAGCTGTGGCTGCCTCATCCCTGGAAGTGTCCTTGGAGCAACCTGGGCAGCACTGGATCATCCTAAAAATCCCTTCCAACACAAACCCATTCCACAATTCCCTGATCCCACAACCCTGGGTGATTTTTGGGATTCCTGGGTGAGCTTTTCCTTGTTCCCACCGCAGATTTGGGACACAACTTCCCGTGGCTGCTGCCACCCCTGCAGCTCCCTCACCAAGGGGAGGAATCCTACAGCATCCAATTCCCAGAGGAGGAACACGGGGAGAAAACTGCCGAGGAAAAACTTTCAGTCTTCTCCTTGAAAGTCGATCGGGAGCTCAGATAATGGGATCGTTATCTGGGATCTGAATGGGATCGTTATCTGGGATCGTTATCTGGGATCAGTGGGAATCAGCAGGGCTCAGCTTGGCTTCCCAAAAAAGCAAACAAACAAAAAAAGCAGGAATGGGAGGGATGGGGTTTGAAGCATCGTTTTTCCATAGGAAAAAGAGTGGATTTAGGGCAATTTTGGCTTTGTTTTTCCCAAAAATCCTGGGATTTAGGGATAAAAGGCTGCTCGTTCAGGCTGGTGTTGGTTCAGGAGCTTTGCCAGGTTATCCCAATTTCCAGGAGCCACATCTGCTCTTCCCTTGGTTTTCCAGCGCTGCCAAACTGCCCTGATTGTGTCATTCCCAACCCAATTCCAGCCTCTCCCAATCCCATTCCAGCCCGAGCTGCTGCTTCGACTCAAAGATTCCCTTGGGAGGCTCCTTTTGTGCTGCCAGGGATTTTCCTGTGCAGGTTCTTCCATGGAAAATCGGGAAAAAACGGAGTGGTTCTCATCCAGGGAATGGTCAGGACCCTTCCATAGCTCCAGAAAAATGGAGGAAATGGGAAAAAAAAATCCTGGAAAATGCTCTCAGGTGGGATTTTGCTATTCCTGTGCAGGATTCTGACCCCTGTGGGGCCCTTCCCACTTAAGATATTCCATGATTTTATGATATAATTCCAGCAGGTTTTGGAGGTTTTTTGGGCTGACCCTCTGTGGAGATGCCGATGCCAACATCTGTGTTGATAATTATGGATAATTATAGATAATTATGGATCATCCAGGACAAGTTTCTCGTGCCTTTGGTGGATATTCAGTGGAAATCCCTGGAAATTCCTGGGATTTCAGAGGAATTGCTCATGGATTTAAACATCTCCTGGATGATCATCAGATTGTGGATCAGCTCCAAAAATGTGGAGCAGGGATGGGAGAGTTGGGAATGTTCACCTGGAGAAGGGAAGGATCCAGGGAGAGCTCAGGACCTGTTCCAGAGCCTAAAGGGATCCAGGAGAGCTGGAGAGGGATTGGGACAAGGGATGGAGGGACAGGACACAGGGAATGCCAGAGGGTGGGGCTGGATGGAATATCAGGAAAAAATGCCTCCCTGTGAGATTCCAAAGGCTCCCGGTGAGTTCCAGCAGCTCGCAGCAGGTGATGCTGTTTCCTTGGATTTGGGATCACAGCAGGGAATTTCTGCAGGAACAGAGACCCCAAAAGTTGGGCTGGGAAGTTTTTGATTCCCGAGGAAAACTTGGAAAATGCCAAAGAAAAACTCATTTTAATGAAGTTTTTTGCTTTGGGATTTTTCTTTTATTTAGCTTTCAACTCCAGCGTCATTCCCAAAATTATCCTGAGGAAGCTGAACCTTTTCCCTTTTGGATTTTCATCCTAATCCTGGAGAGAACGAAGCCATCCTTAGGCTGAGGTTCCCAGGAAAACCTGGGGTAAAAAAATTCCCATTTTTGGGATCAAAATTCCTCCCTCCAGGAGCAGAGGACCCTGATACATCCATGGGAACGATATTCCAACAAAAGCCACAAAATTCCTTTCAAATCCCAGCTTTATTTTTCCTTTTCCCAACCCTTTGGAAGCGGAGTGACAGCAGAGGGAGCTCCTGGAGAGGCTGGAAAAGTTTATTCCAGAGGGAACAGGAGAGGTCGGGGAGGGAATTAAAGATTGACCAATATTTCCTGGATAATTCATGGATAAAGCACAAAGGGCCCTTCAGAGGCACCGCTGCTTTTATGGCCGGAGTGACGAAATCTGGGAATTGTTTCCCTTTTATCATCAAAGGCTGCTGGGAGCTGCTGGAATAACCAGGATCTGTCACAGCAATCCAGGCCAACTGAGCTTTTCCAAGGAAAACAGGAGCCCAGAGCTCTGAGGGATGCTCCAACCAATTTTTCCTTGGAATTGCTGCCTGGAGATGTAAAAAAAAAAATTTAAAAAAATCCCATTTTTGATCTAAATGGGCTGATTTTGTCCTGGCTGCTGTGATTCCAGGGAGCCTGTGGGATCAGCATCCCAGTTTCCCATTTTCCACTTCCCAGTTTCCCATTTTCCACTTCCCAGTTTCCCATTTTCCACCTCTCTCTTCCCCTTTTCAAAGCCTGGCTTTGGTAGGAAGGACCTGTTTGGCAGATCCCGAGGGGTGGAATTGCACCTGGAGCTGCTGGAATCCAGAGGAGGCACCAGGATGATGAGAGGGTGAAGCAGGAAAGGCTGGGAGAGTTGGGAATGTTCAGCTTGGAAGAGGATTTGGGATTGATCCAATTATGACCTGGAGGAGCTGCAGGAAAGCTGGAGAGGGAATATTTCCGAAGGATGGAGCGCCAGGACACAGGGAATGGATTCAGAATGAAAGGCAGGAGATTTAGATGGGATATTGGGAATAAATCCTTCCCTGTGAGGGTGGGGAGGGGCTGGGATGGAATTCCCAGAGAATTTTTGGTTGCTGCATGCCTGGAAGTGTCCCAGGACAGATTGGAGCAGCCCAGGATAGCGGAAAACATCCCTGCCTGCAATCCAGGTGATCTTTAAAATCCCTCCCAACCCAAACCATCCCTGATTCCATGATAATTCCGTGGATATTGCTGGTTTTGACTGGGTGGACACTGAGGGGAAGGAGGGACACAGGGAAAGGGGAGGAACACTGAGGGGAAGGAGGGGATAGTGAGGGAAGGAGGGGAGACACTGAGGGGAATGGGGGAAACAGTGAGAGAAAAAAGGAGACACTGAGGTGAATATGGCAGCAGTGAGGGGAAGGAGGGGCACTGAGGGGAAGAGGGGGACATTGAGGGGAAGGGGGGACAGTGAGGGGAAGGGAGGGACACTGAGGGAAGGAGGGGATAGTGAGGGAAGGAGGGGATAGTGAGGGGAATATGGGGACTCTGAGGGGAAGGGGGGGACAGTGAGGTGAAGATGGCAACGCTGAGGGGAAGGGGAGACATTGAGGGAAAGGGAGGGACATTGAGGGGAAGAGGGGACAGTGAGGTGAATATGGGGACAGTGAGGGGAAGATGGCGACAGTGAGGGGAAAGGGGGACAGTGAGGGGAAGATGGGGACATTGAGGGAACGAGGAGACACTGAGGGGAAGGGGAGACACTGAGGCGAAGTGAGGGACACAGGGAGGACACAGGGAAAGGGAGGGACACGGCAGTGAGGGGAGGGACACTGCGGGAAGGGGCGACACTGAGGGGAATATGGCGACACTGAGGGGAAGGGGGGACAGTGAGGGGAAGGAGGGGACTCTGAGGTGAATATGGCGACACTGAGGGGAAGGAGGGGACTCTGAGGTGAATATGGCGACTCTGAGGGGAAGGGGGGACTCTGAGGTGAATATGGCGACACTGAGGTGAATATGGGGACAGTGAGGGAAGGGGGAGCTGGCCCCGCTCTGTCCCCATCACCAAGTGCCACTAAACAGCTGAAACTCCGATTTTTGCTGCCTTTCCCCTCCCTTTTCTGCTCCTCGGAGCTCCGCGAGTGACGATTCTGCCTCAGGGCCAAAGCTCGGCGGCACAAAGGCTGTTGGCAGCCATCCTTATCTCTGCTGCTTTATGATCCCTGCGTTCGTTTCCCTGCTGGCCTCACCTTTCCCTGTCTCCAGGGAGCTCTTCCCACATTTCCTGCCTGTCCCACACCTGCTCCGCTCTGCTCTCGAATAAAGGAATAAAAGAGAGCGATTTGCAAATCCTCCGAGTCAGGAATTGCATTTCAAATTCTGCTTCCGAAGGGTGCTGACGGCAAAAGCTGTACTGAGGTCTGTGCTGATCCTTGCCCTCCTTCCCTGAATTTCCTCCTCAAATCCCACCTAAAACCCCCCCAGAGCACCCAGGAACCTCCAATTCCAACAAATCAGGGCACCACGAGGGGGAATTGCCTCCGAAGGGGCTGGAAAAGGACTGAAAAGAGAATTTTTTTTAGGAATTCCAAGTCCTGTGTGGAGTTTTGTGGAGGCCAGGCCACGTTTGGGGTGTGGGGACAATGGGAAAATGAGGGAAGCAGGGCCTGGTTTTTGGGCTCTATCCCATTATTTCATCCCCTGGAATTCCATAAAAAACCCCAATTTTGTGCTTCTGGGTGCTCTTTCCAAACTAATTCCCAGCAGAGCGAATCCATGGCCAGTTTTGATCCCATGAGCCATTCCGTGCTCCGAGAATTCCCTGTTTCTTTGGGAGCCTCTCCTCCCTCACATTTTTGGTTTATTGGATCATTAATTAGCCAAGTGAAACGAAAAGTGCCCAAAACAATGGGATTGGGATTTTTCCAGGCAGCCTCTGGGTTGTTCCCAAGGTTCGAAGGGAATTTGATGCCTGTGGAGCCTCAGTTAAAAATGTCACCAATTGATGGAGCCTTGAATTCCTGATTCCCTAAATTTGGGTGCAGGAGCAGAAAACAATGCAGGATTTGGAGCTTTTCCTTAGGGTATTCCTGGGGCATTGCCAGAGTTAAAATCAGAGGATCAAGGATTCCTGCCAGGATTTTCCATTTCCAAGTGCAGATTTTGTCCCATTGGGAAAACTTTTGCAGCACCTGAGATGCCAGGAAGGTTTGGGTGGGAAGGGAACTTAAATTCCATCCCATCCCATCCCATCCCATCCCATCCCATCCCATCCCATCCCATCCCATCCCATCCCATCCCATCCCATCCCATCCCACCTCCCACTATCCCAACCTGCTCCAGCATCCCTTGGATGCTTCCATTTTCCCTTTTTCCAGGCAGGAATGCTGAAAATCCAGCAAAATCCTCTTTTTTTTTGCTCAGTGTAACTCCCAGAGCTCATCCTGGCCTCACCTTCCCCTTTCCAGGATTCCCCAATCCCACGGGAATGGAGGAGGGAGGATGGAACTGATGCAACCCCAAAACACTTCCAAGCAAAATTCCACCCTCGAGGAATCATTTCCCAATTCCCAAAAAAGGGGAGAGGCTCAGTGATGGATTTTGAGGTGTTTAATCCACCCCAAACCTCCCTCAGCTTTCCTCAGCTCAGGGGAAAATGGAATATTCCAGAGGGAATGAACTGGAATTTCACTGAGCTGGCCTGGGACACTCCCAGGGCTTGGAAAAAAATTCCATTTTATTTTTCCCACCTGAAAAAATCCCAATATTTCTACCTCTGTGGCCTTTAGGAAAATGGGATCATTGGAAACTGATCCATTTGGAGTAGTGAAATGCCATTAAATTCACATTGGATTTGGGAATTTCGCTGCTTTTCCAACACTGAATTCCCATCCCGCTTTAGGATTTTACTTCCCTAAATCCCTCAGGGCAATCCATGAGTCCTGGGAGCTATTCCAGCCCCAAATCCACTCCTGGATGATTTTCCAGGTCCTTTTCTCTCCTCCAGGAATTTTATTTCCTAAAGCATCCCAGGAAACTTTGAACTTTCCCAAAGCTCAGCCCAATTCCAGGCAGGATTTTTCCCGGGACTATAAAAAATTCCACAGAAACTCAACTCAGAGCTGGGTTAAATTTTAATTCTTTTATTCGATATAAATGAAAATTTAAATGAATTTTATCAGCTCTGGGGCAGTGAAATGTGAAATATCTGCAGGTTATAAACATTTATCTCTCCCAGGGCAGCTGCTGGAGCTTCTCTTCCCATTTTTCCAGGGAAAAATCATCTTTATGGATGTTTCTCTCCACACAGGTGGATTGCAGAGATAAAGAGAATATTAATTTATTAATTAGAATTAATTAGTGGTGGAGAAAAAGGGAATTTTTTTCAGCTTTTTGCCTTGTATTATAATAGAATATTTAAAATATTTATCCAATATTTAAATATTTCTCCAGGGATGTTTTGGCCACACCTACCTTTGAGAATTCCCTGCACACGACAATTCCAGGATTTTATTCCCAATTTCCCCAGGGAAATTACAAATTATTTGTAATTCAAGGAATGAAGTTTTTGGGGTTCATTTCTTTAAAAGAGAATTAAATTTAATTTAATTAATTTAATAATTAAACTGCTGAAAGATCTGATTTGTTGCATTTCAGGAAGCACCAAACTCCCAAAATCTTGGTTTTTTGGGCTTCTTGGGAAGGCAGAAATGGGAATTGGGAAGATTCCAGTGAGAAATTGTGGAATCCAAAGGGGAAGTGCTGGAATGAGGCAAACAAAGGGAAGGAAAATGAGGAATCCAAGAGTGGAAATGCAGGAAAAAGAGAAAATGGAGAGGAAAAAATTCCTATTTTTCCTAATAATAGGAAATAAAAATTTCCTATTCCTATGCTATTTCCCAGGATAAAATCTGGATGTTGGGAATCTCTGGAAATCTCCTTTTTCCCTTTATAATTTCCTGGATCTCATCCCAAACAGAAGATTTTGGGAGGTGAGAGTTTGGCAAAGCCTTTTTGAATTCATAAAATCCCTTTAAAGGTGATTTTCTCTCCATTTTAAAATAAAACAGGGATCCAACCTTGAGCTATTCCCACATCTTGGAATAGCTTAATTATTATTATAATTATAAATGAATTCCAGCTGGGAAACTCCAGGAATTCTTCTGCTAAAGGGAATTTTTCCCACATTTCTGCCATGATGAAGGTGACCAAAATCCCTCCAATTAATATGAAACTCCACTGATTCTATTGAGAAAATCAAGGATTTGGGGTATTTTTCCAGGATAAAATGCCCTCAATGAATTCCAGCTGGGAAACTCCAGGAATTCTTCTGCTAAAAGAAATTTTTCCCACATTTTTTCCAGGATGAAAGTGCCCAAAATCCCTCAAATGAACACCAAAATTCATCAATTCTTCTGAGAAAATCAACGATTTGGGCTTTTTTTCCTGATTTCTCCAGGACAAAAGTGCCTGAAGT
Organism: Vireo altiloquus; assembly: GCA_013396875.1. Classification (NCBI taxonomy): domain Eukaryota; kingdom Metazoa; phylum Chordata; class Aves; order Passeriformes; family Vireonidae; genus Vireo; species Vireo altiloquus. Next base: position 6,927 of record VZRF01004112.1, on the reverse strand, counting down.
GCCTCCAATGAATTCCAGCTGGGAAACTCCAGGAATTCTCCTGCTAAAGGGAATTTGTGCCCCCCTTGGTGCCCACCTTGGTGCCCGCCGAGGTCGTGCCCTCGATTGACGGCATTACCAGACAGTATTAGACAGGAGTAGGCAGATCTAACCTTGCCTGGTAAGACAGCAATCAGCAGGCTCCAGGGAAGGGCTCTGTGCACCTCCAGGGAAAATTCTCAAAATTCCCGGGAATTCCTGAATTCATCTCGATCGATTTGAGGCAGGAAAAGGATGAAAATCTGGTTTTTTTCTGTTTGAAATGGATTTGGGATGTTTGAAAGGACTCAGCCTGCCCTGGTGGCTCCATCCGTGGGATCTCACCAGAGATATCCCAGAAAATTGCAGGTTCAGCTCCTCCTTATCCACAAATTCCCTTTGCTGAGTTTTAGGATTGGGCCCCAAAGAGCTCCTAAACCACCCCAAAGGCAGCACTGGAGAGGAAGTGGATTTAGGGAATGGGAAAATCTGTAGGAAAAAGGAGGGAATTGAGGCAGAAGGGAATTTTCCTTGGCTCTGGGAAAAGCTGGGATGGGTTCTTCCCTAAGCACCCATCAGGAGTGGGATTTCCTTGTCTCCACTTGGTTTTTTCCAGGACAAGATTGGGATTTCCCTNAATTCCTGAATTCATCTCGATCGATTTGAGGCAGGAAAAGGATGAAAATCTGGTTTTTTTCTGTTTGAAATGGATTTGGGATGTTTGAAAGGACTCAGCCTGCCCTGGTGGCTCCATCCGTGGGATCTCACCAGAGATATCCCAGAAAATTGCAGGTTCAGCTCCTCCTTATCCACAAATTCCCTTTGCTGAGTTTTAGGATTGGGCCCCAAAGAGCTCCTAAACCACCCCAAAGGCAGCACTGGAGAGGAAGTGGATTTAGGGAATGGGAAAATCTGTAGGAAAAAGGAGGGAATTGAGGCAGAAGGGAATTTTCCTTGGCTCTGGGAAAAGCTGGGATGGGTTCTTCCCTGAACACCCATCAGGAGTGGGATTTTCCTTGTCTCTGATCATTTATTCCGGGACAGGATTGGGATTTCCCTGTCTCTGATCATTTATTCCAGGACAGGATTGGGATTTCCCTGATTCTGATCATTTATTCCAGGACAGAATTGGGATTTTCCTGTCTCTGATCATTTATTTCAGGACAGGATTGGGATTTCCTTGTCTCCACTTGCCTTATTCCAGGGCAGGATTGGGATTTCCTTGTTTCTGATAATTTATTCCAGGACAGAATTGGGATTTTCCTGTCTCTGATCATTTATTCCAGGACAGGATTGGGATTTCCCTCTCTGTTTTTCCCAGGGTTGCATTCCCATGAATGCCCAGTCGGAATTCTCTCCTTTTTTATTGTTATTTATTGACCCAATTCCACACAAATTCTTTGTTTGAAGAGAGGATGGCTGGGAGGAGGTTGGGCCCTAATCCCACTGATTTAGGGCCTCGTTAAAATCCAATTTCCAGGATTCCTCCAATTTCCTCTCCCGGAGCAGTTACTCATTAACCCCTTAATTATCCTTCTGCTTCATCCTCCTCTCCTTTTCCTGGGAATTTCACCCTCCAAGGGCAAACAGAGCTCATCCCAGGGAGTCAAGTGCAGATTTAGGGCAACTCCTTCCAAGCTCTCCACGTTGAAATGAGAATAAATTCCATTATGGATCAATTAATCCATTTTTTCCCTGATTTTCCTGAATTATCCACTATTTTTGGCAAGGAATTTTAGGCCTGGCTTAGTGCAAAGCAGGGGAAAAAGGATTTAAAGTTTTCTAGTGATAAGGGAAGAGAATTCCAGGCTGGTTTGGGTTGGAAGTGACCTTAAAATCACCTCATGCCAAGAATTTTCGTGTCGCTGCAGCAGTTTTAATTTGGAATTTGGAGCGAGGGAAGGAGTTAAAACTGGGATGAGGCCCAGGAAAAACCTCGTGGGGCTGTGATTTAACCCAAATCCATCCTTGGAGTGCCCAGAAAGCTCCAGGGTGAGGAATGTGTGGAAACTGCCTTGGTTGTCCCAGAAAGGAGCTGAAATCTGGGATTGGGGGAATTTCTGCATGGAAAGGGAGTGAAAAACGGGAATGAGAACCCCTGGAGTGATCCAAGGAATTCCCAGATGTGGTGGGGATTGGACTCTGATCCTGGAGGGCTTCTCCACCCTAAACAATCCTGGAATTTTGGGATTCCTTGTGTGAGGATGGATCTGAACCCACAGGTCCTGACAGGAATTCTCCATCCCGATGGATAAATCCACCTGCAAACCCCAAATGCAAGGATTCTGTCAGGGAAGGTCCTGAAAGGTGCAACCTGCAGCTTAATTAGGCCCTAAATTAGGCCTGGTTTTAGCTGTGTGACCCCAGAGCCTGAAATTAAACATCACTGGAGTAAGGAGCGACCTGCAGCTTAATTAGGCCCCAGGTTAGGCCTGGTTTTAGCTGCGCGACCCCAGAATCTGAATATGAACCTGAATTAAACATCGCTGGAGTAAGGAGCAACCTGCAGCTTAATTAGGCCCTAAATTAGGCCTGGTTTTAGCTGTGTGACCCCAGAGCCTGAAATTAAACATTACTGGAGTTAGGTACAACCTGCAGCTTAGTTAGGCCCCAAGTTAGGCCTGGTTTTAGCTGTGTGACCCCAGAGCCTGAATATGAACCTGAAATTAAATGTCACTGGAGTAAGGAGTAACCTGCAGCTTAATTAGGCCCCAAGTTAGGCCTGGTTTTAGCTGCGTGACCCCAGAGCCTGAATTTAAATATCACTAGAGTAAGGAGTAACCTGCAGCTTAATTAGGCCCTAAATTAGGCCTGGTTTTAGCTGTGTGACCCCAGAGCCTGCTCCAAGTGTCAGATCTTCGCTGCAGCTCCAGCAGGGCTGAAATTTGGGATTTTTTCCTAAAGCTGGGCTCAAATATGGCAGAGCTGCAGTGGGATGAGATGTCCTCTGTCACCCCAGGGATGGAGCGCATTGGGATTTTATTTCTCTGGGAGAGGATCCCATTTCCATAGGGAATTCCTGCTTCCATCCCAAATTTCTCCCCTCTCCATGAGCTCCTGCTGGCTGAGGATGAATTCCTGGAGCTCTGAGTGTTCCTCCAGCTGAGCCTTCGGGAGCTGTTCCTTGCCTGCCTGGAATTCCTGCCTCTCCTAAGGAATGCTCAGAGAACTGAGCAGGGCAGGCTTGGAATTTTGGGATCTGTTCACCCATGGAGCTTTCATTGAGCTGGAGTTGGGAGAAACCTTTCCAAGCAGGATCCTTTGTCACCTTCCACGGGCAGGAATGGAATGCTCAGAGAACTGAGTTGGCATTTTCCAAGGAAATCTTGGCGTCCTGGGCTCGACCTGGGCCGTGCAAACCAAATTTGGGGAGAAAAACAGCGGATTTGGGATGTTAGGCCTGACCTAAACTCCCAGCAGCACCTCCGAGTCGGTTCCATCCATTTTTAGTGACTATTTCTATTCCCATTCCTATTTTCTGTGCTAATCCCAGCCTGTTCTCCCGAGATCCATCCTTACCCTGTGGAAAAGTCCCAGCCTTGGGTGGGATTTGGGCCTGGAGTGGTTTGGTTCACCCTTTAAACATCGTTACCAGACAGTGTTAGAGTAGAGGCAGAAAATCCAGCACTGTCTAGTAAGATGCCCACAGAGGACCAGCGTGTCCAGCAGCTGCAGGAATCAAGAATTCCACCTTCTTCTGGAGGCCAGAATTCCGGGAATAAACCAAGGATTGGTTTTATTTCATCAGGAGGGGCAGAGATTTCCCGTGGGTGTGAGGAAGGGCAGAGATATTCAAGGAGAGTTCGAAATCCTGAGGGGTTTTGGGAAAGAAAAGAGCACGAAAAGGTGATTTAATCCAGGCCTGAAGGAAAAACAGAGGGTTAAGCCTGGTTTAATACAGGTCTAAAAGAAAAGTGTGAGGTTAAAACTGGTTTAGTACAGATCTGAAAGAGAAATGGGAGGTTAGGCCTGATTTAATCCAGACCTACAAGAGAAACAGGAGGTTAAACTTGGTTTAATACAGGTTTAAAACAGAAGCAGGGGGTTGAGCCTGGTTTAATCCAGATCTAAAAGAGAAAAAAGGAGGTTAAGCCTGGTTTAATGCAGATCTAAAAGAGAAAAAGGAGGTTAAGCCTAACTTAACAGAGATGAACAAGGGAATTGCAGTGCCACATTCCATTAAATACTCACTTGCACTCTCGGGGAAGCTCCAGGGCTTTAAAAGGGAAGGAAAAGAACATTCTGGAATTTCTCTCATCCCTACAAACACTTCCTTTTCCCATTTGGATATTCCTCTTTTTCCAGCATCCCACCCATGGATTTTCCCTGCTCCAAGCTTATCCCAGCAGGGTTTTATCCATCCATGAAGAAGATTTCCCAGCCCACAATAAATCCAAGCTCTCCTCTGAGCTTCATTCCTCGAATCCAAGGCTTCCCTCTGAGCTCCCCGGGAGGGATTTGAGGCTGAGTTTAATTCCTGAGCTGGGTTTAAGCTCAGCTCGCAGCTTTCCTGGAGGGTTTTTCCACGGAGTGCAGGAAACACCTTCATCATCATTACCAGGCAGTATTAGAGAAGCAGAAATCATCCAATGCTGCCCAGTAAGATGGTGAGGATATCTCAAGGGTCAAAAGGCTCCAAAACCGAATTGTTTGGAGCGAAAAAAAAACAAAAAAGAAAGGATTTGGGAAAAAAATATCACCTGGGAATGATCCTCCCTTGGGATTTTAGCTTTTTTTTGGGATTTTCCAGGGAAAAATCTGGAAAAATCACCCTAAAATGATGTGTTGGTGTCCAGCCCTGCTTATGGAAGGAGGTGGAGATTTCTCTAAGACTAAAACCTGTCTTTGTTAGACTCTGTTTTAATAATTAAAACCGGCTCTGTCCTCCATTGAATGGGGATAAAGAGAATTAAAATAATAGAATAAAAAAATAGGATAATAATAATTATTATTAGGAGCTGGATTTGTCTTATTCCAGAAATGAAAGCATCCTTAAGAATTCCTGGAGCTCCTGCAGGAATCAGGATCAAAAATATCCTTAAAATATCCTTAAAAACATCCTAAAAACATCCTAAAAACATCCTAGAAATATCCTAGAAATATCCTTAAAATATCCTTAAAATATCCTTAAAATATCTTTGAAATATCCTAAAAATATGCTTAAAATATCCTTGGAATATCCTAAAAATATCCTTAGAATATCCTAAAAATATCCTAAAAACATCCTAGAAATATCCTTAAAATATCCTTGGAATATCCTTAAAATATCCTTGAAATCTCCTAAAAATCTCCTAAAAATCTCCTAAAATTATCCTAAAAATATCCTTGGAATGTCCTAAAAATATCCTAAAAATATCCTAAAAATCTCCTAAAAATTTCCTTTAAAGACAATTTTTTTGGGAGTCTGGAGCTCAGGGGTTCCTCACTCACCTCAAAATCCACCTCCCCTCAATCCTTTTATTTCCAATCCCAATCCCAATTTTTCCGTTCCCACAGAGATTTGTTGAGCTGAGCTTTTAAAAAGTTGAGGTTTTCAAATAAAGGATTAAAAAAAAAAAAAAAAAGTGGAAATTTTTGTTAAAAAATGGATTTTTTAATTGGGAGGTCAAAGCAAAACGAGAGGGAAAAAATCTGCTCCAAATGTGGAGTTTTACACCAAGAGAGTTCGGGAAGAGATGCTAAAAGTCATCAAAACCAGTTCAAAACCAGTAAAAACCAGTAAAAACCAGTTAAAAAGCAGAAAAAGGCAGTTAAAGACCAGTTAAAAACCAGTAAAAACCAGTAAAAAGCAGTTAGAAAAACCAGTTAAAACCAGCTTAAAACAGTAAAAAGCAGTTAAAAAGCAGTAAAATNTTAAAAACCAGTAAAAACCAGTAAAAAGCAGTTAGAAAAACCAGTTAAAACCAGTTAAAACCAGCTTAAAACAGTAAAAAGCAGTTAAAAAGCAGTAAAAACCAGTTAAAAACCAGTAAAAACCAGTTAAAACCAGTTAAAACCAGTTAAAAACCAGTAAAAAACCAGTAAAAACCAGTTTTAAAGCAGTTTCTCAGAGCTGTGTCCCAGCCTTGTCCTGTGCTGAATAAATCCAAGTTAAACCCAGCAGGGAAATCTGAACTTGGAGTTAAACCTTTCAAAAATCCCAAAAAACACCAAAAAATTCCCCCAAAAATCCCCAATGACAACTAAAAAATACAAAAAACCACAATGAGAGCAANAAAAACCACCCCAAAAACCCCAATGACAACCAAAAAAATAGAAAAAAACCCAATGAGAGCAACAAAAAGGAGACAAAATTTAAAATAAAACCAACGAAGTGCCCAAAACTCAACAGTGACACCAAAAACCTCCCCAAAAAACCCAAAACAACAACAAAAATCAACCAAAAATCCCCAAAACAACCAAAAAATCACCAAAAAAACTCAACAAAAATAATAAAAAATACCCAAAAACTCAGCAAACGTCACCAGACTCCCCAAATTCCAACAATTACCCCAAAATCCAAAAACCTAAGAACCAAAAACCCCCAAAATGACAAAAATCAGCCAAAAAAACCCCAAAGCAACCAAAAAATTACCAAAAAANAAACCCAAAAAGCAAAAACCCCCAAAACAACAAAAAATCACCAAAAAAATCCCAAAACAACCAAAAAATTACCAAAAATCACCAAAAAATTACCAAAAACCCCAACAAAAACAACAAAAAAGACCCAAAAAACTCAATAAACACCAAAAAATTCTCCCAAAACCCCAAAACAACCAAAAATCCAAAAGCAACAACCAAAAGGAGCCAAAAATCCCCAAAACAACCAAAAAATCTGACAAAAACACCAAAAATCTGCCAAAAATCACAATAAAAGCAACAAAAAACTCTCCAAAAATCCCCAAACAGCCCCAAAATTCCCCAAATTCC
>VZRF01004110.1:0-14345 GCA_013396875.1 Vireo altiloquus | reverse complement strand
GCAGCATTATCCCTCTTGTATTTTCATCCAAATAGGAACACCAAATGGTTTATAAAACAGTCTTGCTGTTTTCAGGCAAGTATTTTATTCAGTACCAGACTGGAGATTGTTTAGCTTGGCTGTTCATATCCTGAAATGATGTAAGTGGCCCTCGAGGTCTGTTAAGAGCAGTGCATTTGATTAAATTAGCCAACAACAATTAATTGCTTCTAACATCCTAAAGTGCCCAAGATACCAGAACAAAGGAAGTTCTTGTGGTCAGTTCCCGCTCTTCTGTGCTGAAAGGACCTTTTTCTTTATGTGTCATTATGAATTTCATTAAATGAATTCTACTGAATATCAAGAAAGGCTTTGTTCAGAATGAGAAGCTTGGATTGTCTGCAGCAGATGATCAGTTACTTTAATTTCATATTTTTCAGAATAAAAGCAATCCTCTTGTTCATGCACTTCAACAAGGGAGTGGATATAAGAAACCAAGATATGCATTAAAAAAGCCTAGAGCCACTAAAAAGTTTAAAATTATTTGACTGCAAAGGGCTATTTTAATTTACTTGCTTTTTTCATTATATTTTAGAAAAATATAGTTTCGGGTTTTTTCGATGTATTATAAAGACATATGAGAGAGATGAAGAAAAGTGTGGAAAGTCCAAATGAAAAAGTGTTGAGTCAGAGGAAATACTTCTCTTAGATAATTGCAGGGACATTGAGAGTTCCCTGTTTGGAGTCCTGCAATGGGAATAAAGGCTCTGTGTAAGACCAGAGATTCAGAGTCTGCAGGAAATTCTTGGGGAAATATGTTTGGTGCACAGATTTGCATGAATTTATTTGCAAGACTGGCCTTTACCATACTGTGATAGCGGTGGATTTTTTTAATTTAAGGTAGCTATCAACTGCTTTAGGAGATCCCAGGTGGAAAAAATCCCTCCTGTGAGTAAAGCACAGAGAAAATATCATCATTACCCTATCAAGGGAGAGGCTTGTCCCACTCTGCTCAGGCCAGGACTTGGACCCGAGGATCCCTGTGGGTGCCTGTATCAGATCTGACTGAGGTAAAGCTCATAGCCCTTACCATTGTGCTCACAGATCTCTGCTTGTTTCTTTCTTTTTGCTCTAATAAAACTGCCTTATCTCACCCTGCTGGTGTTTTATTTCCTCCATCTTATTCTCTCCCCTGTCCCAGTGGGAAAGGGAGTGATAAAGTGACTGAGTGGGCACCTGGCACCCAGCCAGGGTAGACCCATGACAATCTCTTTCAGCACCCAAACAGGGACAGATAAAGGCAGTTTAATATATATTTTTTTACAGATATATATATATATAGTATGCTCTAGTAATTATCAATAGTAGCTCTCAAGCAGTAAGCTCTTGTGTGGCACACGGCCTTCGGCAGCCACACTGCTTATCTTTATTTTGCTAAGTTTGGGAACATGTTGAAACAAAGAATGACTATAAATGAATACAACTCCTTCCCTCTGCCCAGGGTGAATTTGAATATGGATGATCTCTTACTGCAGACTCCCATGGTCATTGCCAATCCTTATATAAGCTTCATGGTATTATTAATAATATTAGGCCAACACCTTTGCTACATTATGGAATTCATGGAATTTGTCATTACCCTGGTACAGAAGGAAACAACCCTTGGGTTAGGAGCTGTTAAAGGTGGAAAGGTGTGTGGAGGGATTTGGGCAGGTTCCTGGGGCTGTTATCACCTCCCATTGCCTGGGAGTTTAGCCCTGAAGAGGCAAACAACCCCAACAAACTGAGAGAAGGGTGCCCTGCTCACTCCCAGGAATGCCAGCAGCTCCTCACCCTGGACTGGGGGGTTGGCCTGGGCCTCCCAAGCCTCTCTTCAATACTCTCAGAGGACTGTAGTTGAGGCAGGAACCCAAACTGTGTTTGAGGACACTGTGGCTGAGACAGGGACACAAACCTGTCCAGTAATTGCCCTGGTAGTGAAAACAAAGAGATGGACAAGGCAAGTTTCAGGCCCACACCACTGATTAGTAAGGGAGGAAGAAGAAGAGGAGGAGGAAGAAAAGGAGGGGCCAGATGAAGAGGCAGGCCCCTCAGCAAAGAAATCAAAGGGAGTGAGGCAAGTTAAACAGAAAACTGAAGTTACTCCATCCTTGACCTCATCAGAACTTCGAGACTTGGGAGAAGATTCCAGCTGCTAGCCATGCTGGGATAATGGGGCCGACAGTCAGCAGTTAGAAGGTTGTGAAGCCCAACAGCTGGGATCCCTTGCTAAGGGTCAGGGAATTGAAAGAGGACTTGGAAACGAAGGAGCAATTTGCAGCCTTTGGAATTGGCTTCTCTCAAGGAGGGCAAGATATCCATTTAAGGAAGATCTTGTGAAATCCCCAGGGAACCAGACCAATGCAGATGAAGGTATCCAGTACCTGAGAGAATGAGCAGTGCTGGCAGTTGTCTATAGTGATCTAAAAGATGACAGTGTCTCTAAAGATCCAGAAGATGTCCCTTGTATGCTCACCATGTGGAGGAAGGTGGTTCAAGGTGCCCCTGCATCATGTTCCAGCAGCTTGGTAGCACTGTACTACCCACAAATGGATGCACCAGCTGTAGAGGTGGTGTCCTCCCAGCTCTGAAATGTAGAAGAAACTCTGGATACTCCCTCACCTCTAGGAGCCACCAACCCTTACAGCTCAGGATGTTCTGTGAGTTTACAATTCTCTGATTCTAATAATAAACCTGTTTACTGCTGCTTTTAAAACATGCCACAGAAAAATACAATTAAAACAATTGGACTGTGTCATTCCAAACACTGAGATTCTAGAAAATAAAAATATCCTGCTCATCATCTGTTGTTTCATCCTGTGTGATATTACCAAAACACGTCTAAAGTGAACACTTAACATACATACATACATTATATATATATATATACATATGTACACATCTATCTAATAATCACAGAATCATTAAGGTTGGAAAAGACCTGCAAGATCATCAAGTCCAACCTTTGACCAAATCCCCTTGTGTCCACTAAATCTCAAATCACAAAGTGCCATGTCCACTCATTTTTTGAACACTTCCAGGGATGGATGCTCCACCTCTGTCCTGGCCAGCCCCTTCCAATGCCTGACCTGTGTTTCAGTGGAGGAATTTTTCCTAATATCCAACCTGAACCTTCCCTTGAGGCACAACTTGAGGCAGTTTCTGAAATCATGCTAAGTGGTTTTTCTGAGATCATGCTAAATGAAATACACTTTTTGAAATTTAAACCAAAAAAGCCTTCTAAATTACATTTAAAGTTGCAAACTAGTGATAATCTAGAAACCTGAAAAAGAATACTAGAACTTGAGACTGTTTGTAGAAACTTGAGCATGACAGTACTTCTCTCTGCTGACCAGAGGCTCTGGTTTCCTACAGTCCAGCTCCAGTAATTGGAGCCATTCTCACTAAAGGCTGTTTGCCCCAAGAGCTGTCAGAAGCTGCTCCAAGGTGTAAGACACACGAGGTTCTGTGTGTGCCTGCTGTGGCTCCAAAGGACGAGCAAAGACTCCTAAATGGAAAACTGCTACTGTTTTACATATCCAGGCTTATCCCAGGAGCACAATGTCAGTAGAAGCACGAGTCCATTTATTGATTAGCAGTGGAATCAAAGAGATCACAGGCACAACGCTTTTAAAATCACCACTGAGTGATAAATATATTCTGAACTTCAGCCGAGATGAAAGCTGGAAGCAAATCCTCATTGCCAGATATCTTGACAGGGTCGGGAATGTTCCATATGGAATTCTAGATACACACAGTAATGAATACATGATTTTTTTTTCCCCTGCACTGGTATCTAAGTTCTGTTTCCTACTCCTGTTGTTTCCATAACAACATGAAATGAAGCACAACTGAACAGTTTGTGTGAGGGTATGTGGAAGGGGAGTGTGTGCTCCTTTAAGGGCATCTGGTCAAGGGCCTTTTTCATGACAAAAAATAAAGGGGAAATAAGTAAATCTGGAAGCCATAAAAACAAGGATGCAAACCTGATGGACAAGCAAGGGAGTTGGTGATGAGAACCAACTGATGAGGGCAAGTGAAAGCGCTCATTCCAGCGAGGTTATCTGGTCAGGGACCTGGGAAACTGAGAAATTAAGGGCAAAAGGTAGAAACCAGGAACAAAAGAGGCACAGAAAAAACCACAAAGGCACAGATCTGACAAAACAACCAGGGACAACAATGACAAGAAAAAAGCTTAGCTCTTAATGCTGGGCCATGGGGAAACAACAGGAAGGTCAACCTGGATATTGGGAAAAACTCCCTCCCCATGAGGATGGGAGACCCTGGCACAGGGTGCCCAGAGAAGCTGTGGCTGCCCCTGGATCCCTGGAAGTGCCAAGCTTGACCATCTGGCATGTGGAGCTCTCTGGCATGTGGGATTTGCTACATCGGCTCACTTTCACACTAGATATCTAAAGATTTGTATATTTATTTGCGTGAAGGATAAAATTACACCTTTTTATCCAGACATCAAACAGTCTCTAAATTTTAACTCTGCATATAATGCCTGTGGCAGTACATATGACACAAATCCTTTATTTGTGATACTGAACACTGAAGACATGCAGAGGAAAGGGCAAGAGAAAAATAAATGCACTTATTCTACTTTTCTCAAGCCTGTGCTTTGATTAACTACGGCCTCATGAAATGTTCCCTTTCAAAAGTATTCTAAAGGTATTAGATGTAGGGGAAAGTGTACAATAGGAACAGGAATATTAATCCTGTTAACAGGATGTTAATCCCTCCATGTGCTGAGAAAACACAATTACCAGATTACAATAGAAATAATTACTGCAGGTTCCAGCATTACTAAGGCAGCATTTTATGATTTTTTTCCTATAAAAAGCCAGAAGGATCCCAGCTGAATCCCAAGTGTTATTCATCTCAAGGCAAGTACTGTAAGAACATTACACCCACTGAAGCAGTAAGATTTCGAAATGTCCTTCAGACATCCTTAGTGGGGAAAAGTTGATCTCTCTACAAGACTGTTAAATCACAGAACCATCAGTTCAGCACTGAAAGAATGGGAAGGCACAATTATTCACTACATCAAAAACATCTAAGTTTTTTTAGCATCATATTTAGTACAGTCATGGAGAGAATACAATTGTCATGGCATTTCCTGCTGTGTTTGAAAAATCTGCTTTCTCTCCATTCATTTCCCTGATCATTTATTTAGTTTTTCAGTAATGAGAAAGATAGAGGCAAGAGTATTCCCTAGAACCTAATGATCTCATCCCACAGCCCTACCCTGTGTGCACTTGGAAACTGCAACACTGACATAAACTCTTTCTTTCTTTTAAGAAAGGATCTTTTCCCTTCGCTCAGGTTTTCCTCTCCAGTGTGCAACTGTTTGTGCAGATAGTCTGGGAAATTGTTGTGCACACAGTTCAGGTATCAGAGCCTGCAGCCTGAATGATTTAGTGCAAGCTTAGACTCAGCTAAAACCCTGTTCAGAGGAAAGAATTTCTGATGTTTCAAGTCCACAACTCCTGGTTTTTCATAGGGCAAATATTTGGATAACTTCATATTGATTGGAAGCAAAAGGATGCCCTGAACACAAAAGATGAAAGTCACCCTCATTTTATAATCAAAGTAGGTAAGGTCTTAAAAATAATAGCTCTTGACATTATCTCATTATGGATAAAACATCCTGTTTATTGATCATAACCTATTTATTTCAGGACTATTTGCTTTCAGACGTTTGGGGCAGAGGTCTGGAACAGTGATTCCTATTTCTAACCATTGTTGCACCACACTAGTGATGACAGCTGGACAACTTAACAGCAGTGCCTTCCATCCAATAGCTGTAAAATTATAGTAAATTAGTTTATTGGACTGTTTTTATTGGCCCTTTTTCTGGTCAGATGAGGAGACAGCAATGTTACTACAAAGAAAATCAAGGGAAAGTAAAGATAATGAGCAGGACATGATTTCTCCCCTCTAGACATATCAGCAGAGCAAGCACTGAGGAAAAGGCAGTTTGACACAACAAGAAATAGGCAAGAGAATGTGAGAAAGAATGAATTTCAGATAGAAATTCAGGAGAACCACAGGCAATCATAAAGAATATCCTAAGGCTCTGGACTTTGAGCTTTATATGTATTAATTGATATAACACCACCATTAACATTAAATCTTATCCCGTCTTCCCAAGCACAGTTGCAGCTACTACTGCTCTATAGCTTGTTGAGTATTTAAGAAACACTAACAACTGGGAAGAGTAGGTAAGTGTTACACTTCTAAATAGTTTATGTTCCTATTAATCCACCCAACTGTTGAACATAATAAAGCCAGGTTCCTTTTTTTGCAGGAGATAAAGCAGTTCTCTCTCTTCTGCCAGAGGATGCCCCTTCTGTAAATTCACCAATGAACACTGAAGAGCTGCAAATTGTTATTCCTTATCTAAAATGAAGCCAATTTCACTCCCTGTTACTTCCCTGTTGCTGCAGCAACAGAGGGAATTATGAGTGCTCAATAAACTGTCCTTGTCTGGAGCTTGATTCTGTAGGCTAACACATGACTTATTTGTCGTTCCTCCCCTTCAGCTGGTAATTCAACAATATATTTTATTGCAGATATTTATCTTTGGGAGATCAGTCTCAAGAGGTTGTACCTCTAATTTTACTTTGTATGCTGATCTTTTCCATGCGTACATTTCCAAAACTTACATCAGCCTTTAATTTTTTACAGTCCATGTAAATAAATTGTCTATATTTGCACCACTGAGTTTTCTTCCTGTGAGTTATGCTCCTTGTACTCGTTGCAATAATGTCTTTGAGTCAATTACCTTTTAAATTCAGAACTACAAGGGAAATTAACCAACACAGATTGACAACACAATTGGGCCAACGCTACAAAATACGCTCAGGAACATTTATTTGAAGAAAGTAATTTCAATTATAATATATCTGACACTCTTCCTTGAGTTTTTAAATGCACTTGAGAATGGAAATATTTGGTTTTAAGGAGGTTTATGGAAAAATTGTTGAAAATATTCCTGCTAATATTTATTAAGAGGACTGAGCAACCTGGTCTAGTGGAAGGTGTCCCTGCCCAGAGCAGGGGATTGGACAAAGGTGTTTTCAAGGTCCCTTCCAACCCAAACCATTCTAAAGTTCTGAGAAAATCCAGGGAGATCATTTAAATGCAGTTTTGCACTGTCATTCAGCAATAGGTCTGAGTGTCATAAGTAGAAAAGAGTCTTGCAGCAGAGTTGGAGACTCAACTTGCCTTTCCAGCAACATTTCACCAGCAGCTGGATAAAGCAAGAACACAACCTTTGAATAGCTGAGGGATCCTTTCCACACAACAAATATTCTCTGTGAAAACAAACTGCTCTGGTTCTTGCAAAATAAATGAAGCCTTTTGAGGCCACTAGGGTTTATAGAGTTTGTGCCAACTAAACAAAGCCTGACAAAACTCAACTGTGCCACTTAAAAGCAGCAGAGCAGGGTTGTGCTGTGGTGATGAAAAGCCTCCAGCACCTTGACTTCATTGCTTTGGGCAGTTGTAGAGTTGTCAGGGCAGAGCCCTGACACCAAGCTCAGCCATTCCCATCCCCCTAAGCTGTGCCAGCCATTTCACTCCAATACATTCCCTACATTGTTTAGCACCAGCTTGAATTAGGTTTCAAGCAGCCCTGACACTGCAGTTCACAGCTTTTTACCAAGGTAACATTTTCTGTGATGGTTTCATAAAGTAAATCAAAACTGGTGTTCCCAAATGCCTGAAAGACTTATAGGAATAGCAGATATTTGAAAAAAGAAATGGCACTTCTTTTGTGTTTTTAATGAACCTCAAGCATTTGAATTGAGTAAATAAAAGTATTATGGAATTAGAATTACAGGATTTTTCACTCATTTGCATCTGTATTATTTTCAGCTGCATGTTTGCGAGTCACATTTGGGGAACGATGCCAATACTGCAATAGCCTGAAGAACATTTTTGGCTCGAACTCAGTGTGTAAAAATCCATGGAGCATTTTTTGTATACTAAATTGTCTCTTACAAAACCCAGTAATACAGCAACTGAAGAAATGAAGAAACATTTGAAAAGCCATCAGCAAGGTTTCTTACATGGGTATGTTATTGGCACATCATCCCATATGCCTTTACATTGAAAATAAAATATTCAAACAGAAAAGCAGAGCTGTTTGATGCCCATTGTTCACTGTTAATTTGCATAACATATCATGATTGCACAAACACCTGGGCTAAATATCTTTGTGCTGGCAGTACCTGAGAGCATGTACAGTGCTCAATTCCACTCAAACCATCGAATTCCCTACAATTCCAAATATTCTCCAGTTTTTCACCAGCATTGCAAAGCTGACAAAATTTCTTTCTGTTGATATGCAAGGATAAACATAGAGCTTTTTTGATACCATGTACATATATCAGACAGTGAATAGTTTAATCAGCACATCTATAAATAACTCAGCTGCAAAAATGGCCAAAGGGGAAAAAATCTTGATTATCTTAATCCATCAGTACTTTTGAGCTGGGTTTCAAGAGTTTTGCTGCTGTAACTCTCACTAACACTTTTATTGGCTGCAACTGCTTCAATTCTAAGATGATTTTGTCAGAGCTGGGTGATGTTCTCCAATGCTGTCACTTCAGCAAAACCTGCCCAGCTTGCTGGGAGCTTCCCTGCAGCACAACCAGGCATCCTGAGCTGCCTGGGCTGCTCAGTGCTGCCTTTCCAACACCCATCTGCGAGTTAAACCTGGGGGTAAAACTCATCCTGCATGTTTTTGGGGCAGCAGTATTAAACTTCAGTGCCTTCCACTCCACATCTCTGGAGTATTCTGCTCCCTTTTTGAAAAAAAATCATAGCACCTGCTTCTGCCTGCTAAATTTTGACATAAATTTGTACTCTGCACTTTATCTGTGGTAAAGATCCCACAGGATGGAAAAAGACTATGCCAAGACTTGCTGTTGGAGCAACCTGGGATAGTGGGAGATGTTCCCTGCCCAAGGCAGAGGAACCAGATGAGATTTAATGTCCCTTCCAACCAAACCACTCTGGAATTCTGTGATTTGGTGATTCTATTATGACTGTATTTCTTATGGCTCATGCATGATTTTGTTTATAGACCACAAGTTCTTATTTTCAAAGTCTTTTGGCAATTCCACCAAGCTTGGATGGAAGCAGGTGGTGCTGTCAACCCTGAATTACATTTTGTCCTCAGAGGAGGGTTTAATAGTTGTAACTATTTTAAATTATCTTTAGTGTCTGCATGAAATCCTGTGAGAAGTGATTCCTGAGTAACATCTCATTGATTATAGGGGACTGAACACTGAAAAACACACTGGTTAGGAGAAATAATTCAATTAACTTCTATTCATGTGACAAGAACATTTATAGTGAAACTTCTGTCAGGAGTTGGACTTTCATGATCCTTGTGGGTCCTTCGCAACTCGGGATAGTCTTTGATTCTGTGTTTCAACGTCTTTCTGCAAAAGGGATCTGAAAAGGACAGAGTTTATATTTAGAATTATAATTTGTAATTTACACTCTTTACAGTGTAAATTATATCACTGCATGAAAAGGATTGGATCTCTTTTTTTTCTATTTCTTTTTCCTTGTAGGGTTCATTTCACTTGATTAAGGAGTTCAGGGAAGATTTTCAAAACACCTAGATGACCAAAAGGAAGTTATATTGGCTGATTACTGAAATACTGATGCTTCTGAATATCTAACTTTCTTTTTTAAATTTTAACTGACACTTTAATCAAGAAAAAACACCCGGTAAGAAACCATAAACATAATGAGATTTAATCTTAACCATTAATCCCAGAGCAAGTAGTTAGGTAGTATTAAAACATCTCATCATAAGGCATTTGATTCTGTTACCATGAGCAGCAGCACTACAGGGAAATCAGCAAAAATAACTTCTAGAACTCATGAAAAAAATTTGAAGATAAAAGTATGTTGACTAATGAGATCAATGAATTAATTCAAACTGTATAATCAGTGAGGTAACAGTTGCCTCTGTCCTCTCTGTTATGTGATATGGCAAACTCAGCACTTGGGGGAATTTGGATTGAAGTGCACAAGGAAAACAGATTCAGTGTCTAAGAAGTGCACTCATGCCACATCCATGAACTGTGATTGCAGAGTGAAGGCACTTCCAAAATTATGGAAAAGAATCTTTTGCTTTTCCAAACCCTTGCTTGCTCTTTTAGCAAGAGCAGTTCTCCTGGATGGAAAATAGTCACAAATCAACAAGTGAAGTTTTGGAAGGATTTTGACTCTCAAGCTCTGCCCGGCAGAGGTTCCCTCCATGCTTTAGTTGACACAGTGCTGTTCAGTCCAAGTTAAACTCAGTGATCTCAGAGGTCTTTTCCCATCATGGGTCTGTGATTCCATGAACAGAACTTCACACAAAGATTGAGACTGCACAACAGAGCTCGTTAAAAACAGATAAGCTCTTGGGTTTGCCTCCTTTTACTTCCTGTTTGTGCAATAGGTTTAGTTGATTTCGTGTTGCTCTTTGGATTTAAAGGCCTGATTCTCATCATATCCTGGATACAATTTATCTGAAATTTCCAGCCTTTTGTTTGTCAAAATGGTGTCATGTTATGTTAATACAGAGACACATCCTGTAATCAAACCCCACAAATCCTACAGTGTCTCTAATCGAGTGAGAAGTGCAGAAGGAGAACAGGCTGGCAGGTGGAACTTGAACAATGTTGGCTTTTTTCTAAGGGAAACCACAGAAAAATGAGGTCAAGACAGCAGAGTCCTCTTTGTCCTGAAGAGTTAGAGGTCCTTCACAACAATGTATAGAATGATGAGCCACAAATACAAAACACAGTAGTGTCTCATAAAATGAGAAGTGGAGTTCTAGAAAATTCTCTCATCTCTTCACCAGGTTTTTCACTCTTTGGATCTCCTCATGTATGACTCAAAACCACTGAGTTGCATTTAAATTGACATCTTCCCTTCAACCAACAACTTAGCTGGTAAACACAAATTATTTTAAGGATATGCTCAGCTTTGTAGACACAATTATGTATGTAAGTTTTTGTGGTGTGTTCACTGCATTTGTCTGGAGAAGAAAAATTGTAGAGAACAACCACACCACGTGTTCATTTCCTTTCTTTTGGCTGTCCAGTGTTTGGCTTTCCATGGCAAAGAATTCTGATTAAAGACATAAAACACAGGCTTTCATACATATTTCTTTCATACATAATGATTTTTACATCATTACTGATGAAAGAAAACATGCTAAGGTGCAGTAAAAGCAAATACTAAATGCTTATTGTGAACGTGATTTAGCAGTTGCTTTGTGTCAGCCTTGTGAAAATCCCTCATAAATTGGCACCAAGAGTCCCTGATAAGATTTATCTCATAAACCATAGACGAAGCCTGCTGATAACAGTGAAACTCTAAAGGAGTGTTAGCAAGAACTCCAAAAACTACTTTATAACATGGGATGACCTACATGACAGAAACTTCTTTTTAATATGCCCAGGCATAAAAACCAAACAAACCAAAACCCAAAAAAACCCCAACAAAACAAAACAAACCAAACCCCAAAACAAACAGCATAACTAAAAATGCGAAATTCAGTTCACAAAAGGTTTTCCAAAGTGATTCTTTTATTCTTCTCCCCTCAGAAATATAAGCCTCTATTAATCTTTAGTGACCTGTTACCCCTTACATGAAGGTTTCAGTTAATTGCCAGCATTAGTTAAAAAGAAGAAACTTTCCAGAAGATGAATGCATGTGTTATTTCAGCATATTTTGAAAATCTGGGGTTCTGTGAGAAAAAAACCTCTCAGAAGTACCATTCCTTTGAGACTGTGCTGGCTTATTCATCAAGGAGACAGAAAGGCAATATCATAAAATACCATGCAGGAGTGAAGATCGGGGTTTGGCACTGAGATTTATTATTACAGTAACAGAATTGGAGGGGTTTTCTTATCTGTACCCAGCACATCAACTGTCAGTGGATGAATAAGGAAGCTCCAGTTCAGGAGCTGGACGAGCAGCAAGCAGAGACACTTTTGCTTTTGGTACAGCATGATGAAAACACAATTTGGGATGCTCAGAGGTCAGGAAAACAATGTGTGACTCCCATCTGGTCATGGCAGAGTGCCCTTGGAGTGGCCACCCTATCCTTACCCACAGGAATCACAGACATATACACACATAAATATATGTATGTAAAATATCTAAAATAAAATTAAAATATGTATACATACATATGGGTTTACAAATAGACCCTGGCAATTAAAGAGCAAATTCCTTGCTTCCCTACGGTTTTAGATGAGATGTGAAAAGCCTACATGGAAAAGCATCGCAGTTTTAAAGACTGGAAATAGTGGCTGAGCTATCACACATTTATCACATAAAACAGCAGCAGTGCTTGTAGCCTGCGATCAAAAATCAAACGGCAGGGTAAGTTTATGTTTTCTTTCATATTTTGTGTTTTCAGGTAGTGTATTTCTGTCTTGGGCTTAGTACTGGAAGCACAACGGAGTGAAAAGAAATGGTAGGAAAAAAGCTTAAGGGTAATGCTTTGTTTTTTTAAGGAGAACTCTTACCTCCTCGGCTTTATTTCACTGTTTATCAGCACAGCTTTGGGGCTGCACATTGGCTGTCCCAAACACCAAGGGTGGAAGCATTTTGTCAGACAGTTTCTAAAGGAATAAATAAACAAGAGCTAATCTACTCATGGTGGTAATTCCTGGGTTGGCATTCCCAGCATCAGGAGACATTTCATAGACTCTAACTTTTTTAACAACTGAACTCATTAAACTCAACAGCCTTCCCCAGACTTACAGCATCCCAGAATCAATTAGGTTGGGAAAGCCCTCCCAGACCAAAGAGTCCAAGCTACTCCCAGATCTTGTCCCCAGCCCAGAGCTCTGAGTGCCACATCCAGCCCTTCCCTGGACACCTCCAGGGATGGAGACTCCAACACCTCCCTGGGCAGCCCCTGCCAAGGCCTGAGCACCCTTTCCATGCAGAAATTCCTCCTGATGCCCAACCTGACCTCCCCTGGCACAGCTTGAGGCCGTTTCCCCTTATCCTGTCCCTGTTCTCTTGGAGCAGAGCCCAACCCCCACCCGTTTCAGGTCCATGTGGGAAGTTGAAAGGACCTTCACAGCAAGAGCCAAAGTGCCCACACAGTTATGCCAAAGTGCCCACACTGCTCATTCCAGATGCTCCTTGTGTTAAATCACATGCACATGTAATTTTAAAAGTTTTCAGCATTCTAATGGAATATTTCACAGCACAAGTATGTGAGCTCTCTTTTCCCTGTTTCTGGACAGACTATTGCTTTCCTTGTGCCACTCTTCTGCTGGAATCTGCTGGGCCATCTGCCTGCTCCAGGACAAACAAAGAGCCCCTGTGGGCACCTAGTATATGCCAGGTCTGAAAGGGTCCCAGGGGTGATAGCTGGGATACTTTGCCTCCCGGGATTTCTCAGAACTTGGATTTTGTCATGTTGTCAATTTAAAGCAACAAAAAATTGGGCGATGTTCACATAAATTCTTACAGTACAGCTAAAAGGTCTGCAAAGGTTGGATATTATGTGTTCTTTTCAGAGCATTCTTATTACATATGCTCAAAATCATGGAAACTCACAGTGGTTTGGGTTGGAAAGGACCTTAAATCCCATCCTGTGCCACCCCTGCTATGGGCAGGGACACCTTCCACTGCTTCCAGGCTGCTCCAAACCCTGTCCAACCTGGCCTTGGACACTGCCAGGGATCCAGGGGCAGCCACAGCTTCTCTGGGCACCCTGTGCCAGGGCCTCCCCACCCTCCCAGGGAACAATTCCTTCCCAGTTGCCCATCTAAACCTACACTTCTAAATTGGAGTATTCACTATTATTTCCTCTTATAATTTTCCACTTTCAATTGGACCTGTCACCATTTCAGCCATTCTTGAAATTGTATTCCAAGAGCTCTGGAGATTTTTCCTTTGCCTCCTGAACCATGTCAGTTCTCCTGTGGTTTAGTCTGCATTCTAAAGGGGCAAAGGATGGAATTCTTAACTATGGTGGAAGGAAACTCTTTTTCCCAATGAGCCCAGTAATTTCACATCACAGGTCTTGATCCTCAACTTGGTGTTGCACATTCCATGTGCAAGAGTTTCTGCATTTTTCAGTGGACCCTGTGTCCTGATTTTAGATGGGAATTTTCTGCTGAGTGTGCGATTACCACACTTAATAGGCACCAATAGAATGATGCTCTTGGATTTATTGGAAAATTTTGGATCCCTATTGAAAAATTTTGGATCCCTGTTGGAAAATTTTCCACAATTCTCAATAACTTGTAATTTTTTAGAAATAAATTTCAGCCTGC
>VZRF01004109.1:0-60989 GCA_013396875.1 Vireo altiloquus | reverse complement strand
GAACACCTGACCCCCTGGCACCCATGAACTGAATCCAGGTGGCTCAAGTTGTACTGGTATTATTTATGGCTGAGGGGGTTAAAAAAAAAACCAAACCCACACTGAATGCCTCTACTTTTTCTCCATTCCTATTTGTTATGTTACCTTCTTCAACCACTATTGGGCCAATGTTTTCCGTAGACCCTCTCTTGATATTAACAAACTTTAAAAAAGCCCTTCTTGTTATCCCACCCAACAATGGCCTTGGCTCTGTAGCTTCTTGTGAAGCCTGACCTGACTTCCAGAGATGATGGTGGAAAGATTGACATTAATTCTGAAGTTTTTTATTTAGTATGTGAATATGTAGAAGCAAAGGCAGTTAGTATTATGCAACCAATACTACACTTCAATAAAGGCAAAAGATCAATGTTGTTTGAGAAAGATACTCTGGAGAGGTAAAACAAATGAGTATGTTCATATTAAGGTTAATCTGGTAAAAGAGATGTGATTTTTCTTCTGAGAAAATATTTAAAAATGCATCAATGCAATTACTTCTCTGTGGGAGTAATTATAAATGTCTCCTAATGAATATACTGACACAGTGTTAAAATGCACATATAACAGTTAAAATCAGCCTTTCAAATGATTATAAGTATATGCAAAAGCACATAGTCATATGGAGATAATAGATAGAAGGATAATTATGATTCATATGAACATGGAGTATCACTGTAATTGCATATTGCATGATGCTAAAAGATAATTAGTCCAGCAAGAAATTTTAATATGGATTAAATGTGCTGAAAGAAGTCCTTTTCTTCAAAAGTAGAGGATGACGACTGGATGCTCTTTGCCCAAATCCCATTAATCTTCTGAAGACCAGTGGATATGTACCTCTCTCTAAGAGACTCAGCCTAAATATGTCTTAAGCAAAGACAAAAGAGAAACATAGTTATAATCTGACACCCAGAACAGAGAAAAAATTACTAACATACACAAGTACAAAGAAAAATTAGAGGATAAAGTTAGGTAAAGAAAGATTTAATCTGAAAAACAAATACTATTTCCAGATAGCACTTGCTGATATGTGAGAGATAAGGAAGACTTTTAATCCTCCACTCTATTAAAAATACAATTCCAGTAGGAAAAAAAAAAAAAATCTGCTGTAGCAAAAAAAAGTCTTAAATACTGTAATAGGTCTTTCCTACCTCTAACTTTTCTAACAATTTTGCGACTAAATACTATTTTAGGGATATCATTTTAGTATTAGTCATATGACAGTTACTCAGAAAACTGAATTAAATTGTTCATTCTTCCCCATGGCAGACAGGTTGGAACTAGATGATCTTTAAGGTCCCTTCCAACTCAAACCATTCTATAATTCTATAATTCTGTGACTTTTATGATTTCTAACTGTATAAATGGACTAATATCAGGTTGCATCTGTAGGAGGACACTCTGCCTAAGCAGTGATAAGGCAGAACAAAAATGATCCCCTGTTTTAGTGTTGAAGAATAGCAACCAGTTTGACCAAACTGTCAGACCCACCCACAGGACGTGCAAGACAAATCTCCCTGAGTGAGGCTGGAAACAGAAGGGATGTGCAGACCCTGATATGCAGTGAGAGTCAGAAATGTTGAGCAGAAGAAGCCATAGCTGATAACACCTTTTTCAGCAGCAAAGCATGTTTTACTGGATAAGCCTGACAACACATAATGCCAAAATGTATATGGCTGACATTCAATCACTATACTATAAAACATCACTGCTGCATGCTGAGGACTTTTAGAATACCTCTCTTAGATGTGTGAAAATCCTTCCCTCAGGAAGGGGGGAACAGCCCTCAAGGTTACTTCTTGAGGCCAAGCAAAAGAGTTTTACCCACAGTTCTTCACATAGGTGAGAAATATCAGTTTCTACTTATTAATTGTTTTGCTAGCTTTAATATAATTGCTTCAATACAATTTCTTTAATATATTTGCTTCAACATTGCTTCAGAAATAGTGCACTATGCTAGTAGTTAAAATTGTCCATACTGTGTAGTAAATAATTCTTAAGGTCTTTTTTCTAAACATTATCATTATTATAATTATTTTAAATAAATAAGTAATTGTATTTATATAAATATATTTGATTTTTTTATCCTTAATCCTCTGGGAAAAAGTTGTTTAAAGGTTCAATTGCACTGGTATAATCTTTTAAACATAAATCATTGATTAACNTGTGAAAATCCTTCCCTCAGGAAGGGGGGAACAGCCCTCAAGGTTACTTCTTGAGGCCAAGCAAAAGAGTTTTACCCACAGTTCTTCACATAGGTGAGAAATATCAGTTTCTACTTATTAATTGTTTTGCTAGCTTTAATATAATTGCTTCAATACAATTTCTTTAATATATTTGCTTCAACATTGCTTCAGAAATAGTGCACTATGCTAGTAGTTAAAATTGTCCATACTGTGTAGTAAATAATTCTTAAGGTCTTTTTTCTAAACATTATCATTATTATAATTATTTTAANTATCATTATTATAATCATTTTAAATAAATAAGTAATTGTATTTATATAAATATATTTGATTTTTTTATCCTTAATCCTCTGGGAAAAAGTTGTTTAAAGGTTCAATTGCACTGGTATAATCTTTTAAACATAAATCATTGATTAACTCTGGGGCTAAGATTGGATCCAACCACACCTAGACTCCTCCCTGAGGAGCAGTTTAGAAAGCAAGAGAGTCTTTTCTGCACCTTGTGACACAGCCAGAGGGTTTCTCTAATAAATTTATCTGATGTTCCCATTCTGTCCATGAGAGCACCTACAGTTACAATATTATTAACTGAGAGGCATCCCTATTCCAGTATTGTTTTATACAAAATTTATAGAATATATTTTATTACTGGGTCATGTAATAGGTCATGGAAACCCTATGGTCAGGGTTTCTGCTATTTTGAAGTTGAAAGTTATGACCTTCATCATATATTCTGCTTATTCGCATGGTTAAAGCCATGGTATAAACTTTCTGTCCTACTTCTAAGCATCGCTGCCTTTTTATGCACAACAATCTGATGAACATCCATGAACTGTGGCTAGTTAGGAATATATGAAGGACAGACTATTTTAAGTGCCATAGAAGTCAAGTTCGAAGTCTTAGAGTAGGGAAATTCAGACCTTTTAGCTCAAATCATAGCTTCACTCTTCTCCTTTTGAAGAACTGTCAGACTTAAGGAATGCAGGAGAGCTCTCTTTGTACTCTGCTAGGTCCACAGCATGTGTCAGTATGGGTATTCTTTCCTTTTCTGCAGGAATAGATCAATGGACTGAAAAATGTGATTGCTGTAAGAGTGTATGCCACCATTGCTGGTGGTAAATGTAGTAACTTGGACAGTAGCACTTGTTGCAACTTGAACAGTAATTTGTTAACACAAATATGAAGTCTTTGGCTATGTTCATATCCTGAATAAATAAACCTTTAGTTTATCAGTGGAATCATCACAAAAATAATTATTTGGATAGAGGTTTTCCATATCCTTCTTGACTGCGCTAAAAAAAATTCCTAGGAAGTTTTTAAATTGACATGTCATTGCATCAAATTGTTATATTGTATATTAAAAATATGTTGATATTACTCAATTTGTAGAACCCTTAAAATGAAAGCTTAGTTTATTTTTTCATTTATATTTTCTTTTGTAATAGATCTCATTTACTGACTACATTAGGCGCAGGCCTCTCTATAAGACAAAACAATTACAAATAAACTTAGCCCAGCAACTGTCATATTTTCATCTGCTCTCTATCATTATCAGAGGTTACAAGGCATTAGTGGTAGGTCACACCATTTTTTGCCCAGCTGTACCACTGGAAAGACCAGCATAGAAACTCAATAAGCAATTTTCAGCCAAGCTGAATGACATGTAGAAATTTTGGGAAAGGTATATATTGTGTGTTCCATGACTCAAACAGCCAATTTTCCAAGGATGACAAGCAGAAGACTCTGTGTCTCAGAAATGTAAGCAATTCCTCACAGAGTGCATTGATTCAGAGTCAAAGGGCAAAATGGAACTCCAGTTTCCATTAAATCTGATCATCTGTATCCTATAGGCTGGTACGCATGCCATAGGTCTTCCTAGGAATAGAGCAGTGCTTAAAAATGTGTCCAAACACTTAAAAAAGATAAAACAACACACATATGAATTTTTTTTAGCTTTGAATAAATCAGAATCCATCAATCAGAAGTAATTTCTTTTATACAGTATATTTTCCATGTAAACGATATATTGTGAACATTTATGGCCATGTTTTTTCAGCAGAAAAAACCAAAGTAGTAAATACTTTATCAGTTTGAAAAACACTGTGTGTTAATGGCATTCCTGTACAAAAACTCAGTTTTGTTTTGGTTTATGTTTTTTCCTGATGAAATGTCTCTATGCTCTAGAAAGGAGAATTTTGTAACACAGGAGAGAAAGCTTTGGTGCTACTGTCAACTCTGATGAAGGAGAATACAGGATTTCACCTTCAAAGCCAAGAGAGAAATGAGTAGGTAGTGATAGCAAGGATAAATGAGAAGCCAATGCAGTCACACAAACAGTCATCCTAAGAGGCCTGACAGAAGCTATTAGGATTCACCCCACAGTTCTCATTTTCACATTAGCAGGGCGAGTGAGCAACAAAGGCTATCGATGCAGCCTCTGGGCATGGGCTTCACCAGCAGCACATCGTGTGTTATGAATTACCATTGTGATGGCTCTGATGTGAATTCCAATAAAATATATCGCAAAAAATAACTCAGGGGGTGTGTGTGTGTGTGTGTGCATCTGCTCCCTTTATTATTCTCATATATTCCCAATCTGTTGTCAAGGATATCCCACAGCAATAAATAATTGTCGAATTAGATCATTTGATATTGCCTCCCCTTAATTTTAAATAACAATCTTCCATCAATACTGCAAGAAAATGCATGGGGATATGCATTTTGGAGGCCAGCTTTCAGCATTCAGACATGCTAAATCAGCAGAAAACTAGACCCTTTGCTCTTAATAAATATTCTAGCTGGTTACCTTGGCCTTCTCATGGGATGAGGGTTTTAAGCAGCAATTGGCTTACTTGGAAAGACAGGAATCCAGAAGGATGAGGCAAAACTACAAAGAATTAAGGTATAGTAGGGACATGTTCTCAACCCCAATGCCAACCCAAGTGTTGGAGGGTTTTTTGAGCGACGAAATTCAGCGCATACACCAGTGAGAGATTCTCATGAAGTGCCTTAACCCTTGGCCTTAAATTACATCAGGGAGGTGCAGATTAGATATTAGGAAAAAAAAAATCACTGAAAGACTGGTTAGGCGTAGGAGGTGGTGGAGTCATCTTCTCTGAAAGTGTTCAAGAGATGTCTGGATGTGGCACTTGGGGACATGTAGTCTACAGTATCAGAAGACTAACTGACCTTAATTTCTACCCTGAAGAAAATGCTGTAGGAATAGTTTGCTTTCACTGAGCTTTTAGCTTCATTGTTGCCCTCAATTCTGTAGTTGTCATCAGCCCTGATTAATTACATGTCTAAGTGCACTTCCACTCCATTTTTCAAACAGTGTCAGGTATTTTCCCCCAAGAGAAGAATAGGAAAGAAAAGGTAAACCACACGAGTTGAGACAAGAACAATTAAACAGTTGAAACCAAATCTACTATTAATAAATATATTACTAACAATATTATACTGCTAGTATTCTTGAAAATTATTTTTATTGTTGTTATTATTGTTATTATTATTTTAATTAATTAAAAGGAGAGAGGAATAAAACCCGACAGAAAGAAGTGAGAGACAATACAATTGCTCACCACCTGCTGACAGAAGTCCAGCCTGGATCTCAACAGTGAATGGCCCCTTCTGGCCAACTTTCCCCAGTTTATATACTGGGCATGATGTTCTTCCTCAGCTTCCAGAAGACCCCAGCGTGTTCAAAAAACCCCAGTCCCACACCTTGGAGCCCTAAGTGCACTCCTAGGCTCTGCCTGTCCTTCCCCGAGGGGTGTAGCTACACATGCTCAGGACAGCTCTGTGTCAACCTGGCTGAGTGTCGTGGGATCATACAGCTTGCAAACAGCTGGGGCAAAAGGAGCTGAGAGATAGCTCATCAGGGTTTTAATATGTTCTACCCACAACAGCCTTGTGAAGCTACAGAGATGTGTTAGTGAAAAACTGGCTCATCAGGCTGAAAAGGTAGAGGTCCACAGCAAAAACTCCAGACCCAAACTTGCGACAAATTGTTCCTCAAGTGACACTAAAGGGCTGATGCCATTTAGAGGCATCATTGGTGATCAGGGACCAAAACGCACTCTCTGCAAGCTGAAGTAAAACAACAGGAGACACTTAGACATACAATTGGACCTACAAAATTTTCATGAGGGTCAGAAAAAGGAAATTCAATGTTTTGCGCCTGAGGTATCAGGAACTGTGCTTCAGTATAAGCTAGGAACTGCATGGATAACAAAATAGTCCTGTAGATAAGGACCTGGAGTTCCCTTGGGACAGCATGTTATAGCTGAACCAAGAGTGATAAGAGCTAACTGCACACCAGTGCTGGCTCCAAGGACGAAACCAGAATTCTGAGGAAAATTTTTATCCCCCCTTCTCGGCATTCAGCACCCACATTTTTCATTGATCATATGATCAAGCTCAAATTGGTTTAAGTATTTTTCCTTCAAGTAGTGGGGAAGACAGTATTCCTGAAAACTAATGAGTTTGTTGCCATCTAATTCTCTTCAAATAAGAGCTCCGAGTGTTTGCAAGAGTGCTATAAATGTCTGATAACTTCAGTCTAACACTGTAAAAGGAAATAAATTTTTCAATTTAATTTTGTACCTATACATCTCAGTAGCAGCAGTTAATTACTTTGATTGACCAGGAAGTCTAATGTTTGTCTAAGCATTAATGAGTAACACAAAAGAATCCTGTCACCACTTTCTGTACTGGAAAAACATGCCTGATTGCTTGCATGTAGACAAGAAGCTATTTTGAGAAATTTATCATCAACAGAAAAGGTGTAGATGTAATTTACAAGTGTATAAAATAGGATTTTACAGCTAAAATTGCATAAGTAACTCCTTCAATTGAGAGGCAAATCCTAATTCTTTGTTTGTAAAGGACAATGAGCTTTTTTTTTTATTTGACTGTTAATGAATATATTTAATTTACAATAAAATTCAAGCAGTTCAGTAGACTTGATGCCAACATTGAGTACTTGAGAAGAATGAGCAAGAAATAAAATTTCTTTGTATTTCTGGTTGTTGTTGTTGGTTATTTCAACTTCTTTCTACAGCAATATGTAAATAGCAGCAAGAAAAAGAAAGTGCTAACAGATATAGTTAGCAGTTAAATGACATTTCTTTTAATCTATTTATTCATTGTCATGCATTTAAAACAGCCGAGTTGTGATTGGTTGTCCCAGAACTGGTTCATACACTTGTAGGCAGTAAATGCATAGTGAATGAGCTTTGATACCACAGAACAAACAGCTGCCAAAATCAAAATAATCACTAGAAAAGATCTAAATCCAACAAGGAAATAGCAAAACTATGTATCTCGTATAATCATCCTACATCTATAATCAATTTGATAGATGAGAAATGTTTCAAAGTTACTGCATTGACAGCTTTAAAGGAAAACTTAGAACTAAGAATAACTTTATGACTACAAACTGCAGAAATAATCTTAATGACATGATCACTCAGGAAGGAACATGGCAAGAAATCAAACAATAAGTTACATGGTTTTGTGAGCCTTTAACTGTGGAAAATTAACTTACATTTCTTAACATTGTAATGGCAACAGTATGAAGTACAAAACACCCTTAATCAAAAAGCTACAGCATTTCACATTTATTACACATAATGGCATTATCTGTCATATTTTTTTCAAAACCTTTAGTTAGTTATTCAAATACATTCATTTGCTTCATGTCTTGTCACCATTCAAACATGCATATGGCATTCACTCTTTCCAAAGGAAATCAGTAGGAAATGCGTTCACTTCACTCTTTGATTTTCCAATGACAAGAATAGCTTTTAATAACATAACTGAAAATTTGAAAATGCAAAATATTTTACATACAGGATAAATATCTTATGGGCATGAGAGAGTGACGTGAATGTTTGCAGACTTAAAATCTCAAACTGAAAATGCTCAATTTAATGTTTTTGTAGGAATGATTAATTCCTTCTGTTCAAGAAGGAATGAACAAAGGAAGAACCCAAAGAGGAACAGAGAAAAGTGCACAATATATATACTTAATAATTACAATATCGAATTCAATTAGCCTTAAAAAGTTATCAATAGACTACTAAGTACAGCCATATCTTGACTTTTTTGTTAGCAAGTGTTTGAGATTCTGTTCATTTACCCTTCAGTCTCGGGGTCTTGAAGTTTCACTCATGTTCTGGTAGTAACAATGCCAATTGCTGGGCTGCAGATGTAAAAACTTCAATGAGACAATGTTGCTTTAACCACTCTCTGGTTCTCCTCTAGAGGCTGCATGACCCCTTTACCCTGAACATTTTTCTTTCTATTCAAACTATTCTTTCTATTCTTTTTATTCCCATTTCCCAGGAAGTATTAAGGCATTTAGCTAACAAGACTTTTGCTGCAAACATATTTCTTGGAACATGTCCATTCTGTTTTCAAGTGAACAGGGCAGGATGGGAAGAAGGTATTGCTACTGGCTTATTAAGCAATTTTCCCACAAGAAATTCCTCAGACTGCCTCAGATTTCTTAAGACCATTTTTTTCTGTAGTAGGGTGAGATTTATTTGCTTTGTTTCTCTTTTAATGATTTGGCACCTTGTCTCCTGAACCCTACCCCTTGACTGATACCAGCACCATAGACAGACTGCTGACACCATGCTTTGGACCAGCACTGGCTGCAGAAACACTCGACCCCCTCACCAGTATAGGCAGTTGTCACGATCCGCAAGTGCAAGCGGGAGTCGTGATAGGTTCTTTGATCTCAAGAGTGCAAAAGATACACGGGAAAACAATATTAATCAAAGCAACAATGCACTTTTATTGTGCCAACATCAACTTTATGCGATAGAGGGGAGAGAGAGAGAGAGGAGGTAAAAAGGATAGTGGGGAGAAAAAGGGGGGGAGGGAATATAGCTACCAACGAAGAGACGAGAACCCTCGTGGTCCAGCCAATAGGTCCACCTTCTTCCGTGGGGGAATCCTGAAGAGGACTTCTTCGAAAAGTCCCTTTATAGTCTTTTCTGAAGCGAGGGGAAGCTGGCCAAAAGGTGGGGAAATCCACTGCCATTGTTGTGAGGAGCCTGTACAGAACAGGTGTACTGGACAGATAACGAGGTACAGGACAGGGGTACTGGACAGATCATCAGGACGAGGCACAGGACAGCTGTACTGGACAAATCAGTCCTCTTCGCTTCACTGCAGTCCTGCTCCGCCTTGCCAGCCAGCACAAACGCAGCCCACGACGACCTGCAGTAATTTCCTTAGGAATGCACCAGTTCTCAGTGAGGCACACCTTGCAGGCAACACTTTGGCAGGCATCCCACCTCAGCCGGGCCAGCACTCCAGTCAGGGTCTGCTGGGGATCTTTAAAGGGTCTTGCGACGATCGTGAGGCAGATGAAGGATCTTCAGACCGTCTCTTACAGCAGTGTGGGCAGGTTGCTGTCCATATTCATGGAAGATAGGATCCTCTCAAATAATTTCTGGAGCCAAAGGGTGCCATAACTCTTACCCACACTCTAAAGGTTTTTGCCTGACTGGTTGCTGCTGACAGATGCCCTGGACACCAAGTGTCCCTGGCTGTCCACTGCAGCATAGCTCATTTAACTCATAATGTCACATTTGCTGTTGGTGATTGGTGAGTCTCTGCATGGGCATTTTTTTGCTCATCTTTTCTACTGCCTCAATAAAGCTTTGTTTTAGAACATATGTCAGACTCTATTACTCTTCAGACTGCACAATTGCATCTGAATTAATAATGATTCTTTGATTACACTGTTAGGATTTCAGGGACATTAATAATAATATATGTGTGTTTCCTTTTTGACCATAAGAACATGTTGATCATAATAGACTATGTCTCCTTTAAGGTCTGAATGGGCCTTATGCTGAAATTGTAAATAAAACACGATAATGGCATCACCATGTGAGTTGTCGTATACTAGCCACAAAATCACAGAATGGGTCAGGTTTGAAGGGACCACATTGGGTCATCTGGTCCAACCCCCCTGCTCAAGCAGGGTCATCCCAGAGCAAATAGCATTGGATTGCGTCCATCTGGTTCTTCAGTATCTTCAGTGAGGAAGACTCCACACCACAACCTCTCTGAGAATCTGTACCAGGATATACAGTACACACACAGTAAAGAAGTTCTTCCTCATATTCAGATGGAACTTCTTGTGAATGAGGCCCATTGCCTCATCATAGTGCTCAGCACCACCAAGCACAGCCTAGCTCCGTCTTCTTGACAACCTCCTTTCAGATATTCGTAGGCATTAAGTCCCCTCTCAGTCATCTGTTCTCCACTCTAAACAGGCCCAATTTTTTCAGCCTTCCCTCATAAGAGAGATGTTCCAGTTCCTTAATCAACTTTGTTGCCCTCTGCTGGACCTATTCTGGGAGCTCAGCCTCCCTCTTGTACTGAGGAGCCCAGAACTGGGCAAAGCACACCAGATGTGGCCTCACTGGGGTTGTGTAGATGGGCAGGATCACCTCCCTTGTCCTGCTGGCAATGCTCTACCTGATGCACCCCAGAATTCCATTGGCCTTCCTACCCACAAGGACACTGCTGGCTCACGGGTGCTTGTTGTCCACCAGGACCCCCAGGGCCTTCTATGCAGAGCTGCTTTCCAGCAGATCAGACCTCAGCCTCTACTGGTACATGAGGTTAGCCCTCCCCAGGTGCAGCACCCTGCTTTTGCCTCTGCTGAATTTTGGACAGTTCTCTGCCCTTCTCTCCACCCTGTTGAGATCCTTCTGAAGGGCGGCACAGACACCCTCTGGGGTATTGGCTACTCCTCCCAGCTTTGTGTTGCCACTGGACTTGCTGAGGAGGTATCTGCTCCTTCCTCCAAGTCATTGATCAACAAGTTAATCAATGCTGGGCCCGATATTGAACCTTGGTGAACACCATTAGTGAAGGGCCTCCAACTAGACCCTGTGTCAATGATCACGACACTCTGGGATCTGCCATTCAGCAGCTCTCAATCCACCTCCCTCTCCACTCACCTAACACACACTTACTGGGTTATACAAGGATGCTGTGACACACAGCGTCAAAAGTAACATACTAATAATACTTCTGTGCTGAAATTTCAGGATGCATTTGAATTGGTACATTCTGCTTTGGTACATGTCTCAGAAGGTGGGAGAGAATATGAGGGACTTAGAACAGGTCCTTCCCTGGCATGTTTTTTCTTCACCATCTGTGTCAAGGAAGTGCTTTCTTGCCAGCCAAATCATTCCTAGTTTTTCAAGATTATTTTCCCATCCAAGAGAAAAATGTAGCAAAAATGAATACTGAGCGGCAGTTTTGAATGCAAACAGAACATGAAGCAGTGGTATTACTCACCTAATGTGATCTGAAAGTCTTTTCAAAACAGCAGTTTTCTATTATATCTTATTAGTCTTGCATTATGTTGAGATAGTTGGTATTCTTTAATATGATTTAATAGTCAGTAATGGGACGAGACTTTTGCCATAACAAACACCAGTGTAACACAATGCTGATATATCATGATGTAAAATTCCTGATAATAAATTTAACTTTAGTCCTTTTAGCTAACTGAAGACATTTTTGGTACCATTAAACCTTTACTTTTCCAAGATCATGTTTATATGTTTCTCAAAGACAAAAAGAAAAATTATTTGCAGGGAGACAGAACTATTTTTCCCCTTCTGATTACTTTTGAAACCTATTTGATGACACCAGTGTTCTTTTTTTTAGAGGAAAGGTGTGAGAAAAAATTTTGATCAAACTGACAATCATGTAAAGAATTGTGTATTTTTGGCAATGCTAGTAGTATTTGGACATATGTACAAAAAGGAAGGTCTTAAAGATAATTTCTCCTGCATAGAGAAATTACCACTTTTATTAGTGTATTTATTAGTGGTATTCTTCCAACCCAAATGGAGCCTGAATTTTTCACTGAACAATTCTATAATATTTGGTTTTGTTTGGCTATTAAACTCTAAAAGAACAAGCATTAGAAAAAAGCAAACAAAAAAGCAAGCACCTGACAACAAAGAAATAATTCTTTAAAGCAGAATTTTTGGATCTAATTGTATAATTTCTTATCATTTTATTTTTGTTACTATTACCCTACTGCCAAAATTTAAAAGTTATCATGGAAGGGAATTCTCTAATGCATCCCAATTATTATACCTACATTATTCAAAAAGAGTGAGAGTTGCACAACAATCTTGGTTAAGCTTTCCCCTACCTTTGAGCATTTGTTTTTTCAGCCTTAGGAGCATTTCTCTAAAGGCTATTTTTTGTGTGTGTATAATGTATAATAAATGATGAATTTTATCTCAGTGTAAGAACCTTTTGTAAGGTGTGTGTATATATATATATATGTAACAGTAACACTGCAGGAAGAAGTGAATACTTTACATTTTATTTTCTTTGCTTTTGATTCCAGAAATAATAATTTTATCATTTAGTACTTTTAATAGATATTTATACAGGTTTTTCTTAGAGAATTGTATGCCAATTTTTACTGGTTAATCAGCACCTTATCCACAGGATTCAAGACTGCATTTGCACTTTCAGAACCTGTCATTAACATTCTTAAATTAAAACTAATTTAATGACTGTGGTCATGTATTTGGTTCATAAGTACCATGAGCTGATCAGAGAATTCACAATGATGTTACCAATTTGATTATCACCTAAATTAAGTCATTATCAAACACCATGCATTCCAAGCAGCCAGAAAAGGATAAAAATAAGATATTTTAATTTTACCTAAGTAGGGAAAAAGGAAATATAACAGGAAAAAAAGTTGGTAAAAATATTACAATGAAACAGGTTAAATAAACCACAAGATATCTTCTTGCACCTTGACGGTGTTTGAATATTTGCATTGTTTTTACTCTTTACTTTTACCTGTATGATTATGCAAAGCAGCATTTTCCTGAGGCAAACATACATGGAAAATATAACTAGAAAGTTGAATGAATTAAGAAAATTTCAAACAATTTAAGGAATCCTACTGATACCTGACACAAAATACTTTGTATCTGAAGCCTCAGGTTTAAGAATGACATTGTTCTGAACCACCCAGTATTGGATCTACCTCAGACTTATGCAGGGTAAGCAGCTTGTCTGGGGTCAACACCACAGCTATAGCCTTCATGATTATATGACCCATGGAAGAACACTGGGAAGAGAATTTATGGAATATTGAGATTTATTGGGGGGCAGTTGGTTGGGCTATTCTCTCTGAAGTAATGATTAGATTAGGAAACAGGGAGAGGAGCAATGGGACTACTACTAAGCAAAGGGAAGACTAAGGGAAGGCAATATGAGAAAAGGCAAACCAAAGCAAAAGAGGAGAAAAAAAGAGAAAGAGAAAGAGAAGTTGTATCCACTTTTAAAAACTTGAATAAACAGTATGCTTTCAAGTTGCTTTTGGAGAACAGTACCTAAAGTAGCAGCTAGACATCTAGTCTCTCAGACACAAGGTCCTGCTGTAATCCTAACCCAAAAATGGTTTTCAAAATCCCACTAGGCACTTATCTTCATTATTAGCTGCCTGCAAATCTTTAACACAGCAGTTCCAGCCTCTTTTAATTGCTCCACTGGGTTTCCTACCTCACAACCATGGAGACTGAATAAATGTATTGAGGTTTTGAAGCAGTCTGATACCTTGGTAATGAGGTAAGGAGCACAGCAATACCACAAATGGACAGACTAAATATGGCTTTATTAACTGCTCAAATGAAGGTTCCTGCGATAGACCACCAGCATCTTTAATTTCTCTATGCTGTCAGAAATACCAATAGCCCTTTTGATCTTCTAGTGTATTCTTAAGTGTTGTCATTGCCTAATTAACACTGACGAAGGAAAGTTTAATTTGGAACAGAAGGTTTTGTGTGAAGCATATAGCCCAAAGGAATTAGTTCTTCAGAATTTATCTAATAAAAGATTTATCTTATTTAGCTTCTAAATGTTTCCTGAAGGGTTTAATTGTTCTCTACTCCTATATAAAATATACTAAAATACATTTTCCCTCCAAAAATACAGTTCTGACATAAATTATACTGAAAAAAAACAAAAAAAACCAACCAAAAAAAGCAAAATTGCTTTCAAAAGCCCCTACCAATTTTAATAATACTGAAAAATGTTGTAGAACTGGAATACAAAGCCAGCAGGTCACAAAAAGCTTATAAAGTATGATTTATCTCAACTAAAATTTGAAACATCTTAAAAGCCATCCACAGTAACAGGAAATGTGGTAGGTGAAATATGAAATCTGAGAGAAATGGAACCATCTGCTCTTCCTAGACATGAGCTCCCGCACTTGATCCCCACCAGAATCTTGAGCTTGTGGCAAATAGTGAGTGTTGTGAGGAAAGATTTAAAAGCAGAAGAATAGCAAGGAGAATGGTAGATCCACTCAAGTGACCTTGCAGCTGGGAATGCCATGGTCTGGACAATAATAGTGTGGGAAACTCATGTACTATGCCTATTTCTCTTTACCCTCTGTCTGTTTGAGAAGTAGAATTTCTGTGTAGAGATAAGGTAAGTGTTTTGAAAGACTTGGACGAACTTGAGCTTCCTGTTTTAGGAGAGAGAAGATCAAAGCTCAGAGATCATAAAAAGCACAGAGATCACAGCATGCCAGTAAACTCCTGATAAATTGGTGCAAGCATCAGACCTGCTGCCTGCTAGCGTGGACTAAGCCGGGTGTTGCTTTGGGATGCTCTGCTTAGCAAGGTAACAAAGCTAATTTCCTCTGCATTTCAGCCGTGGTTTTGTGATTGCTCCAGCTACCTGCCTGTTCACACACCGAGGTATCCTAGGTTGTGGGCACAGCGTGTGTCTTTAGCTGAACCTGAAAACCAAAACTGATGCAGATTCCTCCCTCAGTCTTTCCCAAAAAAACGCCAGAGTGAGAGTTTCCAGGGAAGTGTTTTCATGGACTCTGAAACCTCCTGAAGAAAGGCATAGTACTGAGTTGGTGGGGAGACTGCTGCCCTTCCAAGAGTAAAACATGTTTCTTTACTGGAGTAGTGGAAGATACGGAAGATATGAGGACTTAAGCCTCACTGACCCTGGAAATATTCAAACACCTCTCTCCTACCTTCTGAGAGTCTTTCCAAGACACCCATTTACAGAATAGTCTTGGTGTGAGTCTAAGAGGGTGATGGGTAGGTACCTTGTGTCCTTCGGACTGACCTAGGGTCAGTCTGCAGCCAAGAATCTGAGACTGATATGTCCAGATGTAAACGAAGCAGAGAAGTTGAGATATCCCCCATCTTTTTTTTTTTTTTTCCAAATCACCTCCATGCCTGAAGAGTCCAAGGAGCAGAGAATGGCACCCATATCTCCTGCTGTCAGCTTTGTGTTCTAGCGTTTGAAATACAAAAGCACAGGTTATCCTTGTAGATCCACAAATATATCTTCCAAAGTTAAATAGATTTTGTTCAGTATTCTATCCCAGTCTTAATAACAAATAATTTCCTTACCCTTTTGTCTTTCATAGATCCCCTTTTTTCCTTTTTTGATTTTTCAGTATTGCCTCACAGGAACTGCTTATATTTTTATCTTTTGTTGATGCCATCATCACTATTTCCATTCTTTCTTTGTCTTTCTCTCTTCTATATGCCTTTCCTTGACTCTGATTCTTAAAAGCCAATTTCTGCCAAAAGATTAAGCATAAAGATCTGCTCTTAAATCCATGAAGAATATCTGGAAAGCCTGTGGACGGGTCTTGGACATAATCTGAAAAATCTTTTAATAAAATACAGTAAAATGGAAAATTGCTATAATTATTCATGATCAAGGGTTTTGGAAAGTTCATTACAGATGAAGCGCTGCTAATTATTTTAATGAAAAACTTTGCCAAGTTGAACTGACTCAACTAAAACAAAACAAAACTAAATCTACTGCTTGAAACTAGTAAGCAAAACATGGACTCTGCATACATGTCGACATGTCTAAATATATAAATCAATATATCAATGTGTATTTATAAATAAAGTCCACATTAGCAATTTGCTGATAAAAATAATGTAAACTTACACATTTTATAAAAATAATACTTTTACATCTTTAACAGTGGTCAGATATATCTAGTAAAGCTGATATTTAGTAAGTTGCAAAAGGAAAAAGAAAACGGAATTGGAAAATAGACTATACAATCTGTCATGGGAATCAAACAGATGGTCCAACTGCAGCTGTTCCAAAGGTTTGGAACTTTTCTGTAATTTTTAGTCAAAAAGTGAGGAGTTCTTTAACATTTCTTTGAAAGTGTATTAAAGTAATGTGAGTCTGTTCAAGCTGTGTATCTCCAAAAAGTCAGATATGCAATGATCCTAAAAAGGCATTTCTACCCTTTCTTATACAGCCCTGTAAGGACCCCTGCATTGTTGCACCTTTTAAATTATTTTTCTGTGGTTTCTTTTGCTTTAAAGAATCTTCAGATGTTCATTGTTTTTTCCTGGTATGATTTTTTTTTTTTTTTATAATTCTCAGAGTGCTTCACTTGCTGGAACACTCAACAATCAAATCCAGAAACACTTACTCTTTAATTACTAACACTTTGAAATATATCGTTCACAGACTGCTAGAGCCTTCCAGTATGAGTGAAGCACGTTCAGCACCTACAGAAATCAAATACATCCAGTTCTCATTTCTTGTGTTTATCATTCCCAGGTCTCAGAATATAACAATATTTTCTGACATATAGAACATTTGAGATGATCATATTTTCTGAGATATTCTCAGAAAATTCTGTGAGGAGTTAAAAGGAAACATTCCTTTAATTCACCATTGCAATTTTAACTATAAAAGAACATCTTCAGAAGAATGGTGCCATGATCTGAAATAAAAGTCTGTGACTGTGTAATTACATAGTCATGGAGAAAACAATTTGCAAATACCAAAGATAAGATCAGGTTTGAGGTTGCTGATAAATATTTTGTTCCAGTCTGCAGGAATGATAATGTTCTATTGTCCTTTAATAAGATTAGACCAATGCATTTTTATCCCCCTATGTGCTCCATTGATGTGAGTTTAAACACAGTTATTTTGAAGAGTTATGCTTTGTTGTGGGACAGTGATGGAAAACTTACATGAAGACAGTTGGAAAATGAGACATTAACTCTGGGAAAATGGAATCTGAAAACTGTTTAATTAATGATAGAATTTATTTATTACTTCTCTCCATGTTCACTTATTTTGTGGATCCTTGAAACAAAAACATAAAAAAACACCTATGTTTTTAATACAAACTCTACTATACATTTGGAACTGTCACTTTTAGAAAGCAGAAAAGTAATAAAAAAAATATTTTAAAACCATTTTTATATCTCTTTACAGAGTTTTGGTTCAAGTAGAGGATATCATGGAAACCCCAGAAGTCCTTAAGCACATACTTGAGACATTAATTTTTTAGAATACGTGTGACAATATCCAGCACTTACTGTATTATCTGTGGTAGTCTCTACAGCTAGTATTTAACAGAATACAGCAATGTGCCCTTGAAAGAAAGGGCACATTGAATTCTTATCACTCTTAGAGTTCCCTTAACTTTTTTTAAAATTATTTAAATTTCAAGGATTACAGAGTTGCAGAGGAATGCAAAATGAAGTTACAAAGCTTCTCTGAACAGATGCTTACCCACTTATGCAAACACAGTGCAGGACTAGGAGAAGGTGGTTCCTAAACCCTTATGTTTCCAAGTAGGCAGGTTGAATGCAAGGTGTTCCAATACTCATTGCTCAAGAAAAGCACTGCCTTTCCCATACGTGTACTGTTTACCTTCCTTTTCATACTGTTTACCCTGCTTTCCTTTTCCTCTGCAGCATTCTTAATTTTCTAAAAAAGAAGGAACACAGCCTAGATTACTGTCAGGTTCAAAATACATGAAATTACGAGGAAAATGAAGAAGACCTGGGGGGGATGGGGGGGTGTGGGGGGTGTGGATGTGTGTGCACACTCAAAGAGCTCTGTAGT
Organism: Vireo altiloquus; assembly: GCA_013396875.1. Lineage (NCBI taxonomy): Eukaryota > Metazoa > Chordata > Aves > Passeriformes > Vireonidae > Vireo > Vireo altiloquus. Next base: position 42,819 of record VZRF01004109.1, on the reverse strand, counting down.
TGAGAGACAGAAAAGCAAACTTTTCCCTGATTCTGACTTGGCACAATAGGTACTGAGGGAGATACTTTGAACTGGAATTGCTTCCCTAGAGGGTTAGGTGTGCCAGGATGTTTCATTTTGATCTCTCTTTGGGACTAACTCACACATATACAGTACAAGTACTTGGTGTCTCTTGGTTTGGGTGAAGTTACCTGACAGGAAAGAATGATAGGTGTACACTATAATTAGTACTGGCTCTTCACCAAAGATTCTGCAAAAGCAGAACTGAGTCACACACAGGAGTCAGCCACATGTATTCTAAGGCAAGTTATTAATGTTAAACACAAGCAATATTTTTTTCCACCGGGTGAGACCAGGACATATTCTCTGTTTTTAGATTCCAAATGTACAATAGCAGGGTGGATTATTGAATGAATGCTGAATAAATGCATAAACAGCTTCCTCCTATATTCCTGTGCAAATGTCAATCTGTATTACAGACACTAAGAGAGGATGAATCTTTCTGGCAGCTGTAAAATATTGTCAATGTATTTTAAATACTATGTTTCAGGGATTATTTTTTAAAGCAAATTCTAAGTTTTTCTAAAATTTTCTGACTACTGAGGACAAAAGAAACAGAATCATTTACATTCATATAGGGATGCCTTTTTTATGCTGGCACCATTTTTTTCTTGCAGTAAAGCATTACAAACTGACTACTGTGATTTTTTTCCCCAGAAACTTAAATCCAAAATTGTAGATAGAGCTCTGCTGGGGATTATCAGTGGGATGGATGTGTCTGGCACGAATGTTATTCTTGGTTTGGCTTCATTAAATGAGCCATTACTAGAAAAAGACAGGTTGTTGTACACTTTTATTGCTTTCTACCTTTTTTCTCTATCAAATCAATAATACCCTTCTGTAACTTTGGCTATAGCACTGGTTCTAAATCCATTTCGTGGCTGTTGGAAAGAGTTCATCAGCTTTTAAAATGACAAGGAGGAAATGTGCTCTTGAGTTTTAGAAGTGGACTTCTATTGTTTTAGAAATGTCAGCATCCTCTATTCTATGTGTTGGTACATAAGTAAAAGTAAATAAGCAAAAAAGTATTATGGAACAGTAGTAAATAAAAGAAAATGTATTATATAACATTTTAAAAGACCTCATATTTAAAAACAAAATAAAAGAAACAAAAGAAACAAACGAAAATAAGCAAACCAGCAAACTATGGGTAGGTTCTAGACAGTGACAAGATTAATGTCTAAAAACGGGTTTATTTTCAGAAATCTCTAATTTTCCTAGTATATTTCTTATCATATTCATAATTGCTATGCCACACCATCAAATAATTCGGATCGACGGGAAGAGGTCTTTAATGTCAATTATATACCACAAAAATGCCCCCAGTTTAATGAATATGATTTCTCATTTTCCTTAGCATTTAAGCTAGTGATTTTCAGAGATGTTCTTTGTGGGTGGTTAAAGAAAAAAACATGTTTCTACTCTTCTGATCACTAGCACCATCTTGAAGAACTTGCTCTCCCACCATGTGGCACAGGAGAAAACGAGCTGTCTCTCTGTCTTATCCTACAACAGACATCTCCAACACACTGGCTGATAATGTCAGCAGTATTAGAAGGATTTAGTTAATGAATAATCTAAAATAATATTCAGTATTTTTTCTTCAAAACATATCCTGAAATTTGACTACAATAAAAAAAATGGTTTTTACCATAACTGGTCTTACTACACCTTCAAAGAATTGGAAAAAAAGCATTTCACTACAGCACTAGAAAATGCCCACTATGCAAATAAAATACTTTTTTTTTTCTCCGATTGCTTGACAAAATATTCCTACTATTTCCCAAGTATAAAATATCTCATTTAGACCTGATATTCAGAACAATACAATAAAATATAATTTTAACACTATAGAAATGTCATAGAAACATTCATACCAGTCTTACTTAGACAAACTTTTTGAAATATTTTCTGTAATATCAGTGTGACAGTGAGAACTACCTTAATACTGCATAAAAAAGTGTAACATCTCAATAAAATGTGAATGAATTTTTCCAAACTTCTTCATGCTGAAGATTAGGTTTTGCTGGTGCTTTAAACTGTCAGACAATAGATGGTTGCTTTGTCAGATTCTTTGGATCTGATATTCTTTGCCATTATTTTAAAGATGCATTTGTCATACCTGACTGTAGGGTGCCTGTAAAACTGATATTCCTCGTGTTTCACAGGATTCCTTACTCATAAATTTAGCACTGTAGAAGCAAATGTTTTCTGTTTTGGTTGGTTTTGGGGTTTTTTTCCATGTCTCAGTCTTTCTCTTTCCATGATATATTTAAGTTATGTATGAAAGCTTGGCAATTGTTGCAAAAATAGAAGCACCTCTCTCTATCATGTGAAAGTTGATAGCATATTAAGGGAAAAGGTTCCATTTGTATCAAAGCAATATGCAATTAGACTCAGTAGAAAATGCCAGTTTTCTACACAGACATATACACATGTAATTATATCTTACATTGGACCACACAGAACATACAAACCCCCCATACACCATGTTCAAAATTACATCAAAAAGCATCTAAAATTGCTGTAAGATGCCTTTTAATATTTCTTGACTTTTACCTAGATTGTTCTCAAAGTTTAGATTCACGAGGGAACTTCCCCTGAAGAAGAAACTCCTCTCAGATCTACATTCTTAACATATATCCTTGAACATGAGAGATCAGAAGGCCAAGTGATCCCTAAGATTCATTATTTTCTGTTTATTTCAATATATTATTCAATTCAAATCAAATTATGTCCTTTATACTACAATACAGAAATTATGAGATCTGTACCCTTATGAATAACTAGGATCATCAGAAAAACTATGGAAATAGTTTTGAATAAAAAAAAAACCCATGACAGAAATATTCTAGTTGAATGCAATGCTGATGAATGTTTGGTGAGGCAAGGAGGACTATTTCCTCTAGTATTTTGAATTTATTCCAAGGTTTTCCTACTTAACAAGAGCTTTGAAATTGCAGTAACTGTGTATCTTTTTCAAGTGAAGAAGTGGTTTCTGTTTTTTACATTTCTTGTTTACATTTGCCAACATACTATCATGCCAACTGGTACAGATTCTGAATTTAATGTAATTCAGAGGGAGTTTCCTTAGTCTTTGACAAATAGTATTCAATGAAATCTGTTTGAGAAAGATAGAAAAGAGGAATTGTAGGCTGTAGAGAGCTTGACCAAGGCAGAAATTTAGCCATGGGAAAATTCAATGCCTGCACTAGACCTCATGGAGCATAACAATTTTGCTATGATATTCAGCTTTTCCATCTGTTAGCACAGGTGTTTCACTGCAACTTGTATGTATCCATCATTTTACCAGGGATCATACATTCAAATATCAAAATTCATGAAAGCACCAAAACTTCCATTTTGATGGTAGTCAATGGAATATAATATTTCTTAAGATATTTGGCTAAGTAGTAACATCCTAGGCAAAGTTTTATGACATATCCATTGGAGTACAGAATCCCAGAAGAAGTAGCAGAAGACACAGATATGTCTGACTTGAACAATAAGGAAGAGAATGTACAGATTTTCCCAAAATGATAAGGGTGTAGTACCAAAAATTTGTAGCTGGGTCAGCTCAGGACTTGCTCAGAAGCTTGACTTTCAGCTTGGTTTCAGCCCTACCTTACTATAGCTCGCATTGTTTCCAGAACACAAGCTAGTTCTTCCCTGTCTAGCTGTATGTCTCTAATACATCACACAGGTTCAGCTCTGACCAGAACTAGCTCAAGGATCTCTGGTCTGCTTTGCTTTAAACAGAGAGGGCTACACACACAACATTTTCAAAACACCCACTGAAGTTTGCCTTGCTAAATACGGGACACGCAAGGCAATGTCTGCCTGGAAGTGTTTGTGGCCTAAAAGGCAGAGATTTCTTCCTCAGTGCTACAGCCCAATGCTGAAGTGCTCCACTGTGTCTCTACCGTAGTAGTAGTGTTTTGTGTGACGCTTCTCTCTTCATCCTTGTTTCCACACTCCATTGGATCTTAACGGAGCTGGTTGATGGAGGATTTGAAGGTGTGCTTAAACCTCTACAGCAGTGTGAACAAATGGCAGGCAATTTTTTTTTTTTCAGTCTTACTAAACATGACTTTAGGAAAGCAACAGATTTTGCTGATGAGACATCGATTTGAGAGTTGAGCAATAATGAATACTGCCACCATTTAGGATATTATACGAGAATTTCCACTGATAATAATAATTAGAACATCACAAAGCGTATCTCTTACTAAGGACCTGCGGCCTAGCTTGTGAGTTAGTCAAACCTTCATCATATGTAATGATGTCTCAACCCACAGAAAGAAATAATAACTTAGAAAAAACCCGCCAACCAACCAACTAACCAAAAAGATAAAAGTCAGAACCAACCAACCAAGCAACCAAAAACACTCTCTCCCTCCATGTGTTGTCCAAATTAAATTCCATAAACTGTTTTCAAATGTAATGTAGATTTTACTAGAGCAATGTATAATGGGAACTTAAAATCCAGTCACAATTGAAAGACACATTGGACTTGTTTAAAAATGTATTGAACAATGATCTCTCACCTGATTAATCTCTTGTGAAAATAGAACTTTTTAGTTAATTTTTTTCTAAGTAGACAGAAGCCAACCAAAGAGATCAGCTGAAAGCTAGGTGTTTTCAGTCAGTGAGAAATGGGGCCCTATAACAATAAAAGTCCTGGGTTCTTGGTGAATTTAATTGTGTGGAATTGCAGGGTCTGATCAGTCAGTTTTGTAGCCATTTACTTTGGGAGACTTGAGCAGCCAATTGACCAGTCTCCTCAAGTGGGCACACAAAAGTCAGAAGAGGATTTCTGGTATGTGTCAATCAAAGATTACTCCTATTTCAGCAGAAGAACTGATCATGAACATTAATAAGTAGCAGACCTCTTATGTTAAGTTTTTTGGTAACATTTGGTCTTTGAAGTTGTGTTCCCTCTTTTTGTGTGATTAAGAAAAGCCATAATGAGTGTAGGTAATGAAATGGAGTAAAGCAACATATTTTTCCTAACATATACAGCAATATAATTTAATATTAAGCAACAGATATTTGATGTAAATATTATTATTAGCATTATTATATTTTAACTATTCTTGTTATTCAATCTCTATTTGCACTTCAGGAATGCTAAAAAGTTCAACTTATGAGACTGACTATGGTACTGTCCTAATAAAACTAGAAAAAGTGGTAAGTGCTTCAGGGAGCTTTAAACCTAGGCATAAAACTAGAAGAATTGAAAGAGATGAAAAGCAATGCATAATATGTAGCAGTTTCATGGATAATATTTTCTGTAGGGTATCAATTTAATTGTTTTCAAAAATACCTATGATGGAGCACATGAGTGAAGGAATGAAGATGTGGGATGAGAAATCTGCTGAGGAGGCAAAAGGAGAGTGGAGTCTAGGCTGACTGAGGGAAAAGATAATCTCCTGGTGATGAATGAATGGTAGAGTAGGAATAGGCTATGAAACTGAAAACAGGTAAGAGACAGAGCTGACACATCTAAACTTATAAGCCAGGAGAAAGATCTGCAAAGCAATATTGTGAAAGGAAATGAAAGGAGCAAGGCTGCATCTTTTAGAATAGTAAATTTGAGTAAGACGTGGCAAGATGGTTCAAGTTCTAGTAAAGTTTCTGAAGATTTGATCCCTTAATCAAGCCTTAAATTATAATATTTGAATGGTGGTTTTAGCTAAGGGAATACTCAAACCATCTAACTATAATAATTTTTAGGATTTTTTTTGGGGGGGGGATTTTTAAAATTCTTATTTGAGGAAAAATTTATATATGTGAGCAGGTGTTCATGTGTGTTTTACACAGTTTTTATCTGTGTCCACAGGTAATTCATGATTTTATTGTAAGTCTACTTTCTTCCAAGTACTGTAATGGTGCCCTGGAAACAGGCTACTCTCTGCTCCTCGTTTAGGGAACCAAAATCTCTGGCTTGAGTGAAATAGATGATGACAGACACCCATCTTTCATACCAAGACAGGTGAAAATAGTGAGGTCTATTGGATTTCCCTGCGTGTCATCACAGATGTGCGTTAAAAACATGAGATCCAAGAAAATAATTTCATAAGATAAAAAACAAAGAATATTTTTTAAAGACAATACAAATACCTTCTAACTACCTCAGCTCAGAAAAATGAACTTACTAGCCGATAACTGTGCCTTCTGACTTCTCAGAACTCAGCAGTGGTGCTTGAAAGAGTCATAGACCTGTGGAAGAGCTTATAGTATGCTCTATTTTAGCATAAATAACTCAGAATGTCCATGTAGGTAAAGTTAAGCTTGGAACACTTGAGGGTCTTTAGGAAATTTAATTACTTGGAACCATCTGCGTCCATATGTGTATTCATGTTACTGTGGAAATGGTACTTGAACAAAAAGCCCTAAATTGGTTTGTTTATTTTTGGTTTGGTTTCTTGTATTTTGGCAAGAAAATGGTGCTACTGTGTAAATGTAGCAGTTTTCCTGCCAGAGTGCACAGAGTTTTGGCATTGGTGCATCAGTCACACAAATTGCTGAGCTAGTGATGGCCTCAAAAAGCAATTTTCTGTTAATACTGAGAAATTGTCATCTGTTCATTTACATTAAATTTCTAATACTGGGTAGAAACCAAAATGTTTTCAGGAGGCTGTAGAAAGTTCTGTCATTGCATTGCTTCTCTCTAACATATTATTATTGGAATAAAGCAGTAAAAGGTATTAAAAGTATTGATAGTTACTGTCATTTCCATAGGACTGCATAATTTAAATCCAGTACATGATGAATGGAATGGCTGAATCTTTAATGCTAAAGAAAAACAGAGTAAAAATATAAAATAATCTAAATAAATTTCATGAGGCAACTGTTTTGAAAAAATCTTCAAGTGGGAATGTAAGCTTGCTTGAAAGAAAAGTCATCCATTTTATGTCCAGAAAAACAGTTTTCTGTAGGAAATAACTTCTATCTTAGCTGAGAGATTAAAAAATGACATTATAAAATGGAAGGGGTTTCCTCAGTCATAACTGTGATGTTTGCATGTGGTATGAGTTTTACTGACGTTTTAGCATTTATTATCATACTTAGGTTCACATGCATCAGGCTACAAGTTTCAGAACTTTGATTTATTTCAAAGTTTGCATGCATTCAGAAATATTGCTGAGATCAAGAGGGAATAGCAATTAATTTGGTTGCTAACTTAAGCTGCATAATGCTCATATTTCTGATCAGGAAGCATAAATACACACAAAAAACCATAGACACATCAAAAAAAAAACCAACAAAAAACAACCCAACAACAAAACAACAAACAAACCAAAAACCAACCAAACAAAAAAGCCCAGCCCAAGGGTGCTCAGGGAGCTGTTCCTGAAATATTTGCTATTCCTTCCTTTTTATAGTCCTGCTGGCAGTGTGGCTACATCTTAAGTCATTATTCTTTATTTACTTCTCAATGCATATAAACATTTGGATTATAAGACTGGAAGTAGCTTAAAGGTATGAAGAAAAGTGGCCCACAGTAATTAGATTAGTTCTTTTCACAGGAAAAGAAGCTCCACATGAAATGAAACTCTGTCCTTTCTGTCTAATTCCCAGTTTTCTAAAATGAAAAATGTTCTGAAGGAGCTGTGAGCTCTAGAAGACTTGACCACATAGTTACTGTGGGCAAAAGTGTCACCCAGTGTTATGTGGACTCTACACTTTACACCATCAATAAAGAAAGCCTCTAGGTTTCATCACTAGCTTTTGTGAGACATAAACTCTTTTTTTTTTTTATTCTTGGAAAACATGACTAAACTGCTGGGCAGAGAAGAAAAGGGAGGAGAGAGAATGAGTATGTAGACATACATGTTGTGTGGGCCATGAATATAGCTTCGTACCAAGATTCCATAGTCTTAAATTTCAAATATTTACCTCACTCAATCAGACTGAAAGAGGACAACCTCCACCTCTTCCCACCCAGTTTTCTGGCAATGTGTCTTTCCAATGTTGTGTGTTGAGGGGAAGACTAGCTTCATGTAAAGATTCAAAGAAAGATTTTATTTCAGTTGCCTTCGGATAAGTGGTTCTTTTTCCCGTTCATGGAAAGCCTTTGTTTCCCATATAACAAATTTCTTTTGCCATGACAAACTAGCTTTGTTTCAGCATAATTATTATGATTAGCTCTAAATGTTTAGTTTTCCAACAGACCTAATGCAGCATAGGAGATTCTGTAATAAGTGGTTCCAGAAACATTTGCACAGAAATGTTCTGAAAAAACATGAAAAATTATGTTTCCAAGGCACATACTGATGTCTTTTGTCGTCTTTTGAGTGAATGGTACCACAAGCATATTATTTCACAAGAGCACTGGGAAGGAAATGAAAGCAAACTCATTCTTAATTTTGCAAGAGTTTTCTCCATGTTTTAAAGTTTTCAGAAGTTAAATTTCTTCTTTCTGTTGTATTGTGGTGGTAGTATTGGAGAAAAATAGGTGCTTTTTTATTATTTATCTGTTCCTTATTGTTGTTCTCTATGGAAATGCAGGAATGGTGTGTGCCAACTCCTGTTCACTGTTCAGTTCAGAACAAAAAATTGTTGTGTGTACATTGCAGACTCTTTGAAATATTTGTTCTGTCACAAGAACCAAACAAGATTCATTTGAAAAGCTCCAGTGCCTATGATCTAATGTAGAGCATTTGCTTCTGTCACCCTTTGACTCACTGATCCAGATCTTCAGCTGATATAGTCTGGGAAGAGCTCCACTGAAGTCAGTGGTCAGTCAGCTGCCAATTCATGTTGCTGAAATAAGTCCTGTTAAGTGCTACTCTCTGCCTTGATTTGTCCTCATTGATTTCAAAAATCTGCACACTGAATGTGGGTCATGCTGTGGGTATTTTATTCCCATGTCAAGCTGGGTTTTTTTACATAGATAATCTCATACTGATATGAGAGAAGTCTCTTCTATACTTGGCTCCCCAGTGCCAGCTGGAAGATGACAAGTATGAACTAAGCTAGTACTTAAATAGATAATAACTAAAGAAGAACACAGATGTTGGTAAATTTTTCATTTGTAGGGAGTGAGATCAGTATCTGGCTAAGATTATTAAAAATTGAACACCTGGTGTGTAAATTAAGATCCAACAACAGTGAAAAAAGTATATAATAATCTTTCTCTATGAATATTATGGGAAGATAGTTAAATAAATAAAACACACTAGAATGGTAATCCATATAAAAAGAGTTTAGGTAAGTAAAAATATAAAGCTAAATAGGAATGAAAATGAAAGATTAATGTGTAAATTAAAAATAAATACTATCTTTAAAAAGTCCTTGCAAAGGAAGAATACAGTGCCTGATAAAGTTTGCAAAAAGTATATTTAAACAATTTCAGGTTTGCTAAAGTTAATAAATGAGCTACCAAATAGCCTAATGATTTACAAATCGTTGACAGAAAATTGGCCTAAATTGCAGACTTGTCAAGAATGTTTTATGGGTGTGAGTTTGTGGAAGTATAATGGATAGTCTTGTTTATACCTATGTTTCTGCATTAGGGCTCTGATTTAGTTGAGTCTTAATTAAATTTGTTTCTAATAAGATATATTTATCATTATCTATCACAGTTTGTAAAACAGACTTTAGTGCCCATATCAAAGTTCAGACACTGAAAAACATTCCACACAAGGTGATTTGTGTATCTTTTAATGCCTGCCTTTTAAACAAGCATGCAGACAAAAGAGTTTTTGTAGGGAAGGAAGATAAGATTTTGCTTGTGCAATGTACTAGTTATGTAAATTTTTAACACACCATAACAGACTGAATGTATTGTCTAGTACAAATAATTTATAAAGAATAATTTTGGCTTACAAAACAAATTGGCTTAAGATAAAAACACAGAAATGGTCTCTCCTATGTCTATGTGGATAAATATTTTTAATTCTAGCTTCTTAGGAGATCTCTGTAGTTAGTAGATTTTTTACTGGATGTTACATCTGACTTTCCTATGATTTATAGGCAATTACACTGTTTGGAGTTAAACAAGCACAGACCAACACGTTTGGGTTCAGACAAAGCAGAAGGCAGTTTGCCACAGCATTAAGAGGCATGAGATGTGTCCCTAGAGACAGAGGGGCTATTTCAGTGTATTTGAACTAGATGGTAAGCTTCAGTCTTGTGGAAGTAGAGTGTTTCAAACATTGAAACCATCAAATTCAGTCTTTCCATGATGGCTGTCAGCCCACGTTAAGGTTTATGCCCAAGCAAAGGATAGCTCCTCTTCCTCACACCACTCTCGTTGGACTTGTAAGTCCTTGGTCTTTCCCGTGCAGAGAATCATAGAAACATTTAAATTGGAAAATCCCTCCAAGATCCTTGAGTCCACCCTTTGACCGATCACTACTTTGGCAACTAAATACCATGTCTGTTTGATTCTTGAGTACCTCCAGGGATAATGACTCCCCCACCTCCATTTGAACTCCATACCAGAAAACACCAATGAGTTTGCTGTTTGAGGCATTCTTGTAATTCAAACATATTGGTGAATGGCTTAATACTCTTCTGATGGCACACTCATGACCCCAGATCTTGGGATGCCTTATGGGAGTTTCAGTGGTCCTCCAGGCACAATAAGTTAGAAAAGTCTTTTATAGTGCACTGATGTCACTGGAAAACCAGAAAATAGACTGACTCTTCTTACAATTTGCTTAGCTTACATTTAATCATGGATGTTTTATCATTTCCTCTGTTAGACTTGTTGAGCTTTGTTAGCAATAGTCTTCAAAGAACCGGTGAACCAAGGAAGTGCTTCCATTATCACTAATTTTGTTTTATGCATGTTGAACTTTCTGTACCATGTACTAATATCTGCTTGCCCCCTACAGAGATATGTTTACTCATTCTAAGGACAGTGTCATGTTATGAGGTAAAAATATCATGGAAAGAGTTGAAGTGGCCTGGCATGAATCTGAAAATATGACAGAAGGTGGGTGGAGACATAAACTCTAGCTTGGAACAGGAAAACTGGCTGATCCAAGGTAAGGTTTTCAATTTACAGGACTCAAGTATTGTAATGAAGAGGTCCACACAAGGTGACATGAATATGAAGCATTTTATTACCAGATAATAAACACCAAATTCATAGAGGGACTCCCCCTGGATATTAATTTTGGACATCCAAAACTGAAGCAAGCTTTAAAATAACAGATTCAGGCTTGATATTTGTGAATGTGATCTTAACACAGAAAAATCTTAACACAAAAAAATCAGAGATGATTAATTTTGCATTTTGCAAGGTAGTCTTGAAAGTCAGCAGCCCCACAAATTCACTATTTTAGATTTTATAACTTTTTAGTACTTCACTGAGCTGTAAGAGAAACAGAGGAAGCATAGTAGGAATCTGAATAGTGTTCATTACGACCATGGCACTGAGCTGAAATGCTTGGTATCAACTTTCCTCATAACGTTGTAAGGACAACTATACAGATTAATTCTAGCATTGAATCCTTGGGTAAATTTCACTGCTTATAGCAGCTCTTCAGGGCTACTACAGAGACACTAGAGATACTAATTTTTTGGGAGTTTTTTTTGGTTTTTGGGTATTTTTAGAAAAAACACTCAAACACTTTATTGGCCTACTGTAAAGCAGCTACTATAGCACTTTCTAATAAACGGGTATTGTGCAGCCCTCTATTTGGTAAAAGGACTTATGCAGTTATATACAAAGGCTTCTTGGCTTTGAAATGTTCTAAAATATATGGACACTAAAGCTTTAGATTTACAGTATATTTGTACCTGCAGCATTAAGCATAAATTAAGACATGCAGTTAGGGCTTTGCCATTGTCAGAATGAATCCTTACACAACACTGATGGAGTTTCCTGAAATAAAAATTAATTGTTGTTCTTAGTTCATGGCAATTAAATTCTAATATGTTCAACATAATGAAGAAACTAATAAAAGACCATCATAATTTTATTTATTTCGCCTTGTAGGTACTACACATACATCTGCACTCTTATTCTAGAATTTTGACTTCAGAGCTACTACTATAAATTTGATATATAATAATTAATTTAGGATGTCCTTACTACTTGTAGGACTTCGTTCACTGTTTAATTGTTTTGCCTTTTTTATGAGGACAAGCTAAACAATTCAAGGTACTTTTTAATTTGGAAAAGCTTCAGTTTTCCACTTACAGAGATGTGTTCTGCAAGTTCTCTTTTTTACAGTTTCTGCAATATCACATAGGGTCTTCATGGCAGGAGGCAATCTACAGAGCAAAATGTCCAAGATGATGAGGTAACACCAGCAGGGAGATGATTCAAAGATAGTAAACAGGAATCACTCAGGAAAACTTAGCCATCTTCCCTAGCTAGTTTACACTAGCTGATAAATGGGAGAATATTTCTCATCCTTCTTAATTTGTTTTTAAAGAAAAAACAAGATTATTTTAAAAATATGTCTTAGAATGTCCCTTTCTTTTTCCTACTCTCCTTGAAACTGTGTATTGGCTATTTGCTGTCTGGAAGAAAATAAACTGCACCTAGATTAATTCTGAGTTATCATGTCTGGGTATCTCCTATTATCCCATGTAATTTAGTCAAGATTTCTCCTAGTGTTATGGTAGAAAAGGTCAGTCATCTCCTGAAATGACCTCATTTTGTGAAATGAAGCCTGAAATGATAATTAATGAACAAGAGAAATGTTTTTGCATAAACAAAAATAAACATGGAGCTTGAATATTATATGTATTATATTATGTTATAATATATTATATGTTTATAATATTAAAATATCTGGTTATTTTTTGTATATGTTACACACAAAATTAAAATAGCACAGACCTCAAGAATAATTTTGTTAGAAATTTTGTATTTAGCTTTTTCCTTTGGTAATGTTTTGTTTTCTTCATCTTAAAAAACACACAACAGTGTATAAACTCATCCTGTGAGTTTTCACAGTGTTCATCCTGTGCTATGCATTACCTGCCCATTATTAGTTATTCTGTTCATTCCTTGCTAGCATATTCTCATTAGTGGAATGGATAACTTTTGTTAACAATATTTCAAGATCCTTCAAAAAGTTGTTAGCACAAATACATGTAAGTGGTTTTTTGTTTTTGTTTTTGTTTTTGTTTTTTTAATTATTGTTTCTAATTTTTAAGAACAGAGAAACATCAATAATTTCAAGGCTGTTGGGTCAAGAAGCATTTGAGATGAAGGTATATAACTCAAGGGCATTCAGTACATTTTAAGTTCCTCTAGGAACAGATGAGAAGAAAGGGAAGAATATGAACATTAATTAAAGATTAATTTAAACAAGAAATGCATTGACAAGCTCTTTTGCGGAAGAAAAGAAATGCTAGCATGAAGAAAAGGAGGGCTGCCTGAGGTAGAATGCTGTGTTACAAAACTTGAACTGATAATGGCTTTTAGCACTAAACATCTTTTGCAGCATCATCCCCACTTCCACAAAAATGAGCAGATGTTTCTCTGAAGAAAAGTAATTATCCTCAAACTCGTGCTATGTTTGTGGAGAGCTGACTGTTGAATTCACATGAGCCCAAGGTTTTGTATTTTGCACAGCTTTATTTAATTACATTCTGTGTTTCCATTCAGTGTTAAATTAAGGCTGGAGAAAAGGCCCTTCTGTGCTCTCTGAGAGTCTGATCATATTTACTACCACCACAGAGAAGAAATAAGTGTAGTTCTGACACCAAGAGATTTTTCTGTCTTTCTAATCCACTCTCTCTTATACTTTTATTGCCATGTTATCCAAAGAATATCATCAAACAAAACAAAACCCAAAAAACTAAAACAAAACCAAAAATTTCAAACCACAAAACCAAAATATTCTTCAACAATATAAATAACAAAGAGAAAAAGGATTGAATGGAATGCAGAGAAAAGCTAAAGGTGGCTCAAAAGTAGAATTAATACTTTGCCTCCTTTTCTAATAAAGGTGATGATACTAAATGTGGGAGAAAAGCAGGAAGGCTCATGACAACAGGGGCAAGGAAACAGAAGCAACAAAAGAGGAGGTAATGAAGCTTGCATCTCTAGTACACTCAGGGCAGGGAGCCTCAATGAACTCTGCACCAGAGCTGACAAAAGCTGACAAAGGTAGCTCAGGTCTGATAGTGGTTATTTTTAATAAACCTATCAACTGCAGGATGATACTTGGCAACTGGACACAGAGTGCAGCATTTCTTCTGAATAAAAAGGGAGGTGAAAGATAGGTATGGGAAAGACTGGAAAAAACACAGTAGAATGACCTTAAGGCTATATAAATATGAAATGAGAGTCTGCAATGAGAGTAAAGAATAGGAAAAGACATTTTTCTATATGTAAAAGATGCTTAAATGCAACATGGACTCACATTGATTACACTGAAATAAGCTGACCTCTTCTTTTGATAAAGTGAATTATTTCCTAGAAGAGGGAAATATTTTAATTAAAATCTATGTGGAGGTCAGTAATATATTTCAGGTATTTAATATGGTGCTATTAGAGAAACTGACTTAGGATGCACAAAATAGGAATTAGCACACAACCAGTAAACTGATGTAGGAATTATCAAAGAGGAAGGAGTAGAAAATAAAATTGGAAGGAGAAATACCTATGAAGGGATAGGTTATCCAATGAGCATTCTATTTTCATAATTTCTATTATGTTTTCTAAATGACCATGACTTGGAGAGTGAATGCTAGTAAAATGTATTGATAAGAAGTTCAAAAGGATTATTAATGGTATAAAATCAGAAATAACTGAGTGACCTTAAGGACTAGAATTCTAAAATTGGGAATAAATAAGGACATTAAAAGTACAAGATGGCACACCTCTAAAACTCTTTTTTTTTAATAACTTGAGAATTCACCTGCTGAAAATGACTGAGGAAGACTAAGTCTGAACTGGACGTATCTGTCACAAAAAAAAAAGAACAAAAACAACAACAAAAACAAAACAAAAACAAACAAAGCAAAACAAAAAACCACAACCAACCAACCAACCAACCAAACACAAAAAAAACCAAAAAATCAAAACCAAACAAAACCAAACCAAAAAAACCACTACACCCAAACATGTAAGACATCAATGGAATGTAGCTACAAAAAATAATTTTTGATCCCAGAGCAAAAGGTTTCTGGAGGAGATTGAGAAGTACTAGTCATTGTTCAACATACTGATTTTTTCAAATCTGAACATCCCATAATCAAGAAAAAAAAAGTACTTTAAGTAAATCAAGTGAAGAAAATCTTAAATAAGATGACTAAGAAGTAGCATGCACATGTAGTTGCACACCAAGTCTGCATACATCAGAGCTGAGAGATATTCACCAGTTCAGTGAGAAAACATATAGCTGTATTTATTTTTGCTTCTATGCCTGAGAGATAGCCTGGGACTGGGTTATACCACCTGTCACAGTGCTGATAAAGCTAGCATGCAATTGCAAAGATCTATTTTGAAGATGTGCTTTGAAAGTTTTTCACATCAAAAGAGGAAATCCTTTTGCCTGCTAGCCTCCTTCCAACTCAGAAATAACAAAATAGAGTTGAGGGAAAGAAAATTTTCAAGAGTAAATAGGGAGAAGTGACAGAAGAATAGTGGTCATATGACTAGTGACAGGAGAAAGAGAAGCAAGAGATTTTGAGGAAGGACCTTTTGGTCCATTCTTTTATCCGTCCACCCCTACAACATGGTGGAATAAAAGTAAACACTCAGTGTGCTCCACAGAAACACTTGGAGAAATCAGATGTTACTAATTTAGGTATGTACTGTCATTCCATGAGTCTAGAAAATCTTGTGCTATCATAAGCAGAAAGTTCAAAAAAGGTCAGGAATGGAAATAAAATTCCCACATGCAGCTTGAAAAAGAAACCAAAAGAATTTGATGACAGTCCATTTCTGGACTCACCAAACTATTTGCATGGTTTTTGTCATATTGTAGGTGGCAATGCTTCTTCTGAGTCATAATATTTGCTGGTGTTATCTGAAGGCATTTTAATTCAAATGTGATTTTTTTCCCTTGCCAACTTATGAAATATTTATTAGGTTACACCTGCATGTTTCAGCTGTGATACAGGGATTTAAGAACAGGTTGGCAGATGTATGCCCTACAATGTCCAGTGAAAGGTCAGTGTCAAGTGAAATGAATCTCTTTTAATCCAATTGTTTCCCTACAACCAGAAATAAAAACGAATTATATTTTCACCTGTTAAAGAACTTGAAATGCTGCTAAAGCACTGTTTTCCAGTGTAATTTCATCTGAAAATTACATTGATCAAGGAATATATAAATTTTTTTAAAGTCTGGTTTCTTACAATCACTATGGAGTTTTCCACAGAGTAAGATTTAACATCACAGCCTGAAGAAAATGAAAAATTATTTATTTTTATCTGTTGTCAAGTAAAAATTTTGGAATCTTCCCAAGACTTAACCGTCAATTTTCCTGTGCAGTTCAATCCTGTGCAGTTCAGTTACTTTAACTACTACATTTTAATCTTTACATTTGCAAATATGGAGACAAGACTGCATAGAAAAGTTCCCTTGGTCTGTGGAAAGGAATCTTGAAACAACAGTTGTGTGAAAATTTCACAGCCATGTTGTTCTTAACTATTTTATAGCTGATCATTTCTGTCAAATAATAATTAAAAAAACCTCAAACCAAAACAATAAACAACAATCAGTTCTCTGGCCATTTTGGTTATTTACAGTTCTAGAGAAAAGTAGGGACTTATTTCTCTGCCCTAAGTGGACTTCATAATTGTTTGGGTTTTTCCTGTGGCTTTTGGGACCCTATTCCTTTTTTGGGAAGAGTAAACTACTGTTTTATTCATCCATGACAGAAATAGGGGCAAAAAAAAAGAAAAAAAAAGATTCTACAGGGCAAATCTGTTTTCAACAATAGATAAATTTAGATTGTGGAAGGAGAAAGCATTTATTTCTTTAAAGATACATTGTGACCTGTTGACTTTTTTCTAATTGTACATGAGTAATAAGTAAAAACTACCTTTTTTTTTTCCCTTTCCACTCATCAGCCAATAGATGGAAGCATAAAGATACTCTTATTGTAAAACTTTCTGATGCAATTTCTGGGACAATGAGAGACATATCCAAGAGGAAAGAATATCCTTTGGATTCTGTAAGAGTCAAACAATAATTTAGATATTACTATCTGGACATGCAGAATATCATGATGAGTAGTACAGTAGGGATGCTTCCAAAATTGTTTGCAAAAAAAAAGAGAGTAGATTTTATTACTTCTCTCCATCAGACTAATACCAGCCCTTACATAATCTTGCTAAGATACGAGGTGAGAAACCACAACCTAGCAAGGAAGAAAAATATCATATTTTTCTGGTTTTGTGCAGAGTAGAGTTAATTTTCGTCACAGAAGCTAATGCAGCTCTGTGTTTTGAATTTGTGCTAGAAACAGCATTGATAACACAGGGGTGTTTTATTCATTTCTGAGCAGTGCTTACACTGAGCAACCTGCTTCTCATGCCATCCCACTAGTGAGCAGGCTGGGGGAGCACAAGGCATTGGGAGGGAATACAGGTGAGAGAGACAATCCCAAGTGAACAAAGGGGTATCCCACACCATACAGCATCATGCTCATCATACAAACCTGGGGGAAGGAGGATGAAGGGGGCACATTTGGAGTGACAGCTTCCCGAGTCTCTGTTACATGTGGTAGAGCCTGGCTTTCCAGGAGATCACAGAATCACACAGTAACAGAATATGCTGAGTTCGAAGGCACCCAGAAGGATCCTCGAGTCCAACTCCTGGCCTTGCACATCCCCAAGAGCCTCACCATGTGCCTGAGAGCATTGCTCAAATGCTCCCTGAGCTCTGTCAGGCTTAGTGCTGTGACCACTTCCCTGGGGAGCTGTTCCAGTGCCCAGCCACCCTTTAGGTGAAGAACCTTCTTCTAACACCCAATCTAAACCTCCGACCATTCCCTCAGGTCCTGTCACTGGACACCACAGAGGAGAGATCAGTTCTGCCCCTCTTCTTCACCTCATGAGGAGGTTAGCTACTGTGATGGTTGAAGCCCTGCCTGCCCATGGAAAGTGGTGAATGAATTCCTTGTTTTGCCCTGTTTTTGTATGTGGCTGTTACTTTATCCACTTTTATTCTTCTAATTTGTTCACCCATCCCACCAGGGGTGATGAGTTGAATGAATTCCTTGTTTTGCCCTGTTTTTGTATGTGGCTGTTACTTTATCCACTTTTATTCTTCTAATTTGTTCACCCATCCCACCAGGGGTGATGAGTGAGAGCCTGGGTGGTGCTTGGTTACCAGCTGGGGTTAAACCATAATACATAAATACTGTACACCACTGGAATTCTTAAATGCTCTTACTGGCTTCCATCCTCATTTAACTACTCAGTGTGTGCTCTCAGTTGGACAGCAACTTTACATCTTTAAAGTAAGTCAAGTGGAGCTAACACCGGGCAAAAAATGCTGTGGTTTCAAAGACAAACTAAGAGCCAATGGAAATACAGTTAGTTGTTAAAAATCATGACATTGATTATCATGTTTCAATTTTAATTCTCATTTCAGCTTCATTGAAAAGTCTATGTACTCTTTCAACAAAAGCTGTTCTAGGTCATAAACTTGTTGTTACCTTACTAGCAGGGCCGCAACTTGTCAGGAAGCAGTTATGCTTTGTGAAGCAGTACTACTTTGAAAGAGTTAATGAAGAAATAAAAGGGATTGCATTCTGCCACTGGAGATACTGTTATTTATTTTTGATGTTTAAATCACATCAGTTCCATTGGAATTATAAGAAAGATTATCTAGGGATAGCTACTTGAGACACACAAATAAATTTGGACATATAACTATTAATCTATCTTCAGTCTAAAACTATATTCTGAATGCATTTGGTATACTGTATACAAAGTAGATTTTTGTTGTGCTGGCATATGGGAGTTCTGAGGGACTCTATGCTTTTCACCAGGAAAAGGAAATTCTTACATTCACTATAGAACTGCAGCTCTTTTCTTGTCTGCTGCAAGAAGCATCTGCTCTGGCTGGAAAAAGAAAATCAGCAGTGTTCACTTTCCATTTTTGTAAACAGAGAGTTTTGGGATATTTATGAAACAGAAGTGCTCCAACACTTTTAAAACAGTGTTTGATGTTACTTGACTAGCATTCATTAACACAGAGATCATGAGATCAAACCATGTTGGAGCTATATCTCTGGTGCTTTCTACTTCCAACATGGTCGTTTTGCATAATGTAGATGGAAATTAAAGGAATGTCCAAATGTTGCCTATCACAGAGGATAAAGAAAGGAGGTCAAAAGTAGAAATAAAATAACAAGAAAGAGCAATGAGTAATTAAAAAAGAGGGAAAATATCTGCTACAAAATTCCAAGGAACCCACTTGGTTTTGGTTGGGGTTTTTTCTGGGGAAAAAAAAAAAAACCAACCTAATTTTGCTTTAAGCACAAACTTTATATTCCAGTAAACTGGGTGTCAGAAGGGGGAAAAAACCATAGAAAGCCAACATATATTTCCAAACCTGTCCTCCAGACCTTCCCTCAAATGTACNGCCTATCACAAAGGATAAAGAAAGGAGGTCAGAAGTAGAAATAAAATAACAAGAAAGAGGAATGAGTAATAAAAAAAGAGGGAAAATATCTGCTACGAAATTCCAAGGAACCCACTTGGTTTTGGTTGGGGTTTTTCTGGAAAAAAAAAAAACCAATCAACAACCTAGTTTTGCTTTAAGCACAAATTTTATATTCCAGTGAACTGGGTGTCTCTGGAAGGGGGAAAAAACATAGAAAGCCAACATGTATTTCCAAATCTCTCATCCAGACCTTCCCTCAAATGTATAGAACAAAACTTAATTAACAATGTGCACAAAATTATGGCCGTAGGGGTAATTTTCTATCAAGATGAGATTCACTAACCATTTTTGTCTTAACCCTGAAGCTTAAACTTGTAAAGTAGTTGCTGTTGTACTCTCTCCAGGTACACACTGTGAGAGATTCCCCACCAAATGTTCTGGGCACAGTGGGAACTGGGAATATACTAATATACTGCTCAAATGCGATGTGTCCCTGCCCAAGGCAGGGCAGGCTGGGACTAGATAATCCTTAGAGTCCATTTCAACCTCTTAACATTCTATGATACTGCAATTGTCCTTATTCCCTAACTGTTTTTTGGTCTTTGATACCTCTTTTTTCTTCTGTGTCTCCTGGCTGGCATCTAGACCACAACACTTCAGTTTGGTCCTTCACTTTTTTCATGCTTGATGAGACCTGTAGCATCATCTAGCAGATAAATAACATGGAAAAAGCAATTTTGGAATCTTTCTTTTTTTGTTGTTGTTTTTATAGTTACAATGATAATAAGAAGTATGGACAAAAATTGTCCCTTAATGTCCTGCAGTTAGGATCTGCCTCTTGGCAAAACAAGATTTTAGGTTCTAATTCTTTGCATTAGTGGAGGATGAGGAACATATTTTAATCTACACAAAGACTGGGCTGCTTCAGGTGTTTCCCTCCTGCCTCTAAATCATAGCTTGTTAAATGCTTCACAGTTCAGGCTAGGGAAAATCTGTATCTTTTGTGGTAGAATTGAGACACCTAGGAAGCTTTTCAGAATGCCTAGGCTTAGACTTCTGATGTTCAGGTAATCAAAAGGTAAGTAAGGTGAAGTAGGGTTTTAGATTTTACCTTGCATTGATCAAAGCAGGCTTACTAAAATTTTAAATATTGTAGATGCTAGCTATGACAACCAACTTGACAAAAAGAACATAAAATGCTATTCCTATATAATAAAAGAAATTATTTTCAGGGAAAAAATCAGACATTGGGAAATAATTTTAGGCACTTAATAAATATTTCAGGGAAAAAAAAGGAAGAGTTAGGAGACGCTAAATACGACTTTTTCTTTCTAGGTCTAAACTTCAGTTATTCAAAATGCCCTATTCTGATCTTTTAGATATTGTAATAGCTAAAACGAAGTTGATTTCAGTAAGGATGTTCAGCACTTCCCAGAAACTGCCTTAAACCAAACAGGATGGGGCATAAAAATATTTTTAACTCATAATCTTTAAAGTCCTCCATCCTCTGACAGAAGGCCTAGATTTAGAAATAAAACATCAATAAATTAATTGGCTGTTTCAGTGTCTGAATTAGGATCATGATGCTGGGAAATAGGAAATTTGAGAAAGGCAGATGTATGTCACTTATTTGTTTAACAACACAGAAAACCATGATTATTTAATATGGAAAACAAGAATTATTGTGCATCATATGGAGTCATGTTCATAGCGTATGTTTTTCCTTCACCTGTTGTCCCTTCTGCTTAATGTTCTTAGCCATGACAGCAAATTTACTTATGGTTTAAATTTTTAATCATATTACAGGAAACAGATGTCTTTGCTTATCAGTACTAGTTTAGAACAAATTAGCTTTTCCTTACTTTTCAAATATCAAACATGCTGGTGTTTGAAACACAGTTTAGCCCTTTTTTCACCTAATCATTTATGCTTTCCTTCTAGAAGCTCATTTCAATTAGAGAAGATCAAATGTTTTCTCTGGAGAATATTATCTATATCCAACAATAGTAATTCTATACCGGTGACCAAAATGTCCCTGAAATTAAACTGCCAGGGCTAGCTACAATTTTTCACAGTTATAATTAATGAATCAAATTAAGTACTTTGTTTCTGAGATATTAATTATATGCATCCAGCTCATACACTCTGAAGGTTATCTTGAATTTCCTAACAGAATTTCAATACTTATTCATGGATTGTAGTTGCTTCTAACTATACTGGTTCAAAAATAAAATACTAAAATCACATATATTTTTAGGTAATACTAGCTAAAAATAAGGAAATATTACCAGAAACAAAAATGGTTCAAAGAGAGAATAAGGGGAAAAAGTTTTTATTTTACTTTTTTTCACACAGGCATTATGTCCAAAATTTGATTACCTGCAAGCTGATACTCTTCCACAACAAAAACACTTCCAGTTGTCAATGGACCATAAAGAAGGAATGGAACATTACCCCATCTTGTCACTACATATAGATACACATTTATAAATGAAAAGGTACCAAAGAGTCACAGGAAATAGCCCTTGTCAGAAACGTAGTCCTTAAGCTCCAGTGGGCTCATGCTGTGTTCTTCTCCCCCATTAATCCCTGTATGTGTTATACCATCATGATTGCTCTGATTTCAGTGGTTTCTTTTTGTTGTATTTTGTTTGGTTAGTTGTTTTGTTGATTTTTTTTTGTGGTTTGTTAGATTTAGTTGTTTTGTTGTTTTATAGTTTTTTCTGTGTGTACATTTATTGAGCAAACATAAACACAGATGAGCTTTCAGTCTATTTATTGCCTGGTACCATCTGTCACTAAAGAAAAGGTAATGAAAAAGGCCATGCAGGACTCTAGTCAGAGCAGTCTTGAAGCAGCAAAATGCTCATTTTATCACTTCATTAATATGTAGAAACCTATGAAATTAGAAAACTTATCCAACTCCAAGCTCATTCACAGAAATGCCTGCAGACTTAAGAAGGCCCATTTCATAATTGCTCACAAGTAGTACAGAAATTGTGCAAATGCCACTGAAGCACAGGAAACCTGAAATGACTCACACATTTACTGGAGGAACATGACAGCACATAAAGAAAATGTGCTCTTCTTGTTTACCTAGTGATGACTTAGTCTTATCCTCAGTGCCTTGGTAATGCAAAACCATTGTGTGCTGGAATCAGGTTGACCCAATACAAGAAAGGACTATATCTAAAAGCACACTTCAGGTTTGATTCTGGAGTCAGTCAGCGTTACTGTAACTCATAAACCACATATTGGATTCTTGTCTGAATATGCATGATACTTCTATGGATTTTTTAATCCGAAGGACGATAAGCATTGAGATAAAGAACAGTAAAATCAAATGTTACTCCTTTGGAATCTAGGAATCAAAGTGAGAAGGACATGAGTAAATCTTCAAGAACAGTCCTTTATCTTAGCTATACAGAGCAGGTTTAGAAAGAGCAAATGTGGTATATGACTTTATAAAGCAGATCACAGGGGAAGGCAGACATAAGCAAGCCTTGAGCTAAGCCCCAAAAAACATCTTATTTCTCAACCAACTTATTTCACAATCAAATCTGCTGATCTAAAGTGTAGGGGCACTGAAAGCAGTAAATATGGAAATAAAAAGAAGATGGGTTTCCTACTAAGTAGAATAAGTCAAAAGAACTGATTATTCTATCATAGAGCTTATTTTGAACTTTAAGCAAATAAGTAGTCCTCTTTACTTTTTATGGATTTTTGTTATTAAATTGCACTTTTAGGAGGAATTTAAGTGACTAAAGAGACGTTCATGAGTACATGGGCTAGAGGAAGCTATTACAAACTTAAAGGAAGCATTAAGTAAAAGAAAAAATCAAGGAGAAGAAATGAATGCGGAACTTAATTTTTTAATGAAGTAGAAGTGCCTGTGATGATTACTCAGACAAGGTTTTAGCCAGCTGTGTTTTGACACAAGGTCTAGATGACAAGGGCAAAATTTTATTGTGGCATTTTTCAAAGAATGAGTGATGAAAGCATATCAAGGCTATTGAAAATGTTCTCAGAATTTTTTTTATCATTATGATTTTCACCAAAAAAAAGTGGAACTATTAGGGCTGAGGATATAGGTTTTACTTCAGTTCTAAATAAGTTGAACATCAAACAATTAGACTAGGATGTGAGGACACTTTCTTGGATTGGTGATGTTGACTGTAGAAGAGAAGAGAAGAACTTTGTTGTCTGAACAGTTTTACTAAAATACACTGAACACTTAAATTCATTTATTTTATCTGGGTTTTATAGGAAAATTAGGTTTTACCATGTTATCTGGTAGTATCTGTAAATACCTTCTATTTTTCACTTTTGTGTTTACATATTCAAAGAAATTAATAAAAAAATATTATATTTTTCTGAAATGTAATAACATAAGACCTAATAATTTTCATTGTGCGGATTCAGTAGAAATATGATTTTGCAGATAAGGAGAAACTGCAGAAATTATTCTTGTTTTCTGAAAATAAAATCAATTTGAAATGACAAATCTGCTGCTGAAGAATATTTCTCACCAGGGTCTTAAAGCATGCAAGTTCAGTACATGAAAACTACATTGCTGTCTATTCATTTAATGAAAAATATAGAAGCTGTAGGCGTATACATTACTCTGTTTTGTTGGACTTTGTTTCTAATTCTTAAAAGTAGATTTTACTGATGTGTAGTATTCACGGTACATTTCATGGGAATAGCAGGTCTGTATACATGACAGGAATCAGTCTCTTAATGTTTCCAACTATCTCCTGCATGGTAAATTAGTTATTTTCACAAGACCAGGGAACAATTGTTTCATCAGGTACTGGAATTAAGAGTATGTAATTAGCTTGGCAATTGTGGCACAGAGATTAAGTTGTAGTGCTTCATTAATTAATAATAAAATAAAGTGCCAGCTACAACAAAACTAGACTGTCAAAGTACTGATGCTCACAGCATTAGGACATTCCTCTTAGGTCACTGCAGAATTTCTCTGAAGGTGACTTCAGGATAGCTGTGGAGAGGAGTGATTTTTTTTTTTTTTGTGAAATTCAGTGATGTAGGATGTTTAAAATAAACCCTGAAGAGTTTAGAGTATTGAAGGATATTTTCTAGCAGAAGAATTACTACATTCCTTCATTCAAAACCTCCTGCTAATAATTGACTGCAGTGATGTTCAACCTCTCATCAGCTGTCAGGCAGATGGATTAAGTTTTGGGCTGGGCTGGTTAACTGCTCATGCATTAGAAGTTTTGGTCTTAATACACATAGCCATAAACGGCAGCAGGGTAGGTGGAGGAGGTATTGGTATTGATTTCCAAGTAGTGCCTGGTTATTCAAAGCAGAGCTCATCATGTGGTGATTTTCCTCTTCTTCTGCAGGTGAAGATCGCTGTCACCATCACACATGAGAGTAATTTGATTGCACTAAGAGTAAACAAATCACAGCTTATCAGCCTAATCAATGTAGCCTCCCACTGAAGTTTCTGGGTACAAATCACATTTAGACTCAACAAGCAATTGCCTTATTCCGAATGCTGGAAACTAAATCCCATAACTGAACAGAAATAGCATACCAATTCTTGCTGAATCAAATTCAGCCATCAGATTAGGTCATATTTTACCTTCTTATGCACAGGGTTGCAGAAAAGGTAGAGAAGTACCTTCTGGATACACTCCAGATTTATGTATAGTAAGACATCCTTATTTATTTCATGGCAGGTCATATTCTACGTCATACAAAAATAATTAACAGTTCTTGAGTGAGAAAAGCCAGAGAAAGTTACAAATATTGACTTTAGGAATTATGCATTTAACGCAGCTGTCTGTGTAGAGCTGTTTTGAGGACACTGTAGACTGAGTGGCCACTTATTGTGTTCATTACTCTTGAACACTGAAAGCTGGAAGGGCAGTTCTTTACCTTCCAAGAAAATCAGTACTATCTGACAAACTTCACCAACAGTTTTGATTTATGGGTAGTAATTCCTCTGTTGTGAGGCAGATGGTTTAGATTATCCTAAAATAACATAAACCTTAATGAAAAGAAAAAATATAGTTTCCCTCCAAATTGAAATTTTCTTCTTCATATGATACATTTGCCTCTCATTATCGAATAAATACCTATGGATATTAATGAATAACATTGCAGACAGTGTGGGGAATGTTTCAGTTCTCTACAAAGGACCTATAGTTTTTTTGCCTTTCACTAATATTCCTCTAAATAAGAATTCTTATTCTCACATTCACATTTTTGATCTGAGTAGAAAAGCCAAACAGCTTAATGTAAATAAAAAGCTGCAGGTTTAGTTTGCCATTTTCAAAAGAATGTATTAAATATTGAAATAATTTCAAAAGGAAGTCTTCCGAAAATGCTGTCAGGGATTTAATGCTTAATTAATTCTGCATTTGCATGTGTTTAAGTTGTGTTTCAGTTAGAAGAATGAGGTATATGTGATTTTTATTATTATTATTATTTTTATTATTCAAGAGAACACATGAAGTTCCAAGTTAACAATCTCTTGGGTTGGGAAAATGTATAAGACAGTGATGGAAATATATTTGTATGCTTATAGAGTTATAAATTATCTGTCATCATTAATAGCCACAGGATAGGGATGGCAACTCAACCAGAATAAATAAGAAAAGAGCATGACAGCCTGTCATTGCCTAATGGAGCTGAGACATTAAAGGTATTCAATCATAGTATTTTACTTGTACACCTGGATTCTCTTTATTAAAAAAGCATTTACCTAACGATGCATAGCAAGGTATTTTCAGTAAACGAAGATGGTTTTCCCTATGGAAAGTGGATAGCAAAGGATCAGGAGAGAAATAATGCTGTATTACAGTGCTGCAAGGCCCAGACTGAGTGCTAGTCCTGCATGTTTTTGTGCACACATTCAGCTTTGTGCATATGAGTAGCTCAGTTGTATTTTACATAGGACTCTTCATGCACATAGAATTATTTGTAAATTTGAAATACATGAGATTAAATTTTGGATGAAGGGGATCAATCCATGTAGGTTTGAAAACCCAGTGAATATATTTCTAGAGGTACTCTTCCGTGGACAGAAATTTTGTTGTCTTCAGTGAAAAATTTTTCACATGGTTCAGAAGGATTCTGTTCTGGATAGAAATAAAGTCAAATAAATTAGGAATAGCAGATGGATTTTCCATGAGTAAGAAAGGAGGGAAATTAAAGCCATGAAAGATTCACTGCAAATTACTCACTCAGCTCAACCACACTCAAGGAAATTGATAGTCAAAATAATTGATTATAATTCTATTAATTTTTTCTTGCTTATTCGTTGTGAGAAAAAGATATACCCTAGAGTTGTGCTGTTCAGAATGTCTTTATTTGGATGCAATAGGAAATTCTGGTGTTATGTTCTCCTGAGGAGAAAATAAAGCAATCTGATAAGTAACAATAATAGGATTTTTCTGATGCTTGCATATGCATCATGCTGAAAGGGGTAAGCAAATCATCGTAATCTTTAAAAGGAACTTGTATTTGAATAAAAAAATAATTTTGGAAATTCTGAATACAAACCATCTTTTGTTTCTTGTTTGTTTGTTTGTAATTTAATTTAGAGCTGAAAAATAATGATTTTGTAAGTCTTACAAATTTGCTTAAACTACACTTCTGTATTTTTGAGGTTTTTTTACCTGGAAATAGAGTACTAGAGTGTCTCAAATTGATAGTGATTGCAGAATAAAGAAAGATGTAAAAGTAATCTTACGATTGCATGTTTTCTGCATATATATATAAAGGGTCAATGAAATGTTCAGAAGAATTTTTCTAAATTCTATATAAAATTATTTGTTTGCACATTCAAGGTCAAAAGATCATGGTATAGCATCATCCTTTGTCCTGTTTGGCTATGACATCTTAGTTCTGACTTGATTTAGGTTTTGGAAATCTGTGGCTTCCCCTGTCTCTGGGCTTGGCTTGTCATTTTAACAGCAAGAGACAGATAAATCCTTGTCACAAAACTTATTTCCTTCCAGAAAAAGGTTTATGAGAAAAAAAGAAAAAAAAAAAAAGAAAATAAGAAAAAAATAACACTTTCAGCTTGATTTATGTAAATACACTCCCCTTTCCTCCCTGCCGAAAAATACTTGACAAAGCAAGGAGACAAAAATATGGTAATATCACCTTAATTTGAAAGTGTGTTTTGCATATAAAGAGGTTTTTAAAAGTATCAATCAATTTGAGTTTAGACAAAAATAAAATACACACAATTTTGTTTTAATCAGATATTACTGATGGAGAAGAAGAGATGAAGTATTTTGTTGTACTTTTAGCCTCTACATCAACATATATTGCATCACTAATAAGGCTGTCATTTTTCTCAAGCCTCTTCTTTTTCATAGGAAAACATTCTTGATTGGTTCTGCCAAATTTTATTAATTTCAGCAATTATTGAAGGAAGTCAAGCTGTTGCTTTCAACCCTACTAAGACTTCAATAATACTGTAATATGTAAACAAAACAAAAAAAAAATATTGGTAAAGAAAGTACTGATTGTGAGAAATTGTAGAGGATCTATGTATCAACTGGGTGGGTTGCTGATAGGAGCTCAGGTTACTGCCAACTGGCCTTACCCAGAATACTCATGAGATGGTTGAAATATCTCCTTCTATCCTCAATACCCTGCAGAGTTATCTCCCCTCGCCTGCGGCAGCTTATTATTCCTGCTACATCAACTAAGTATAATTACATGAAGCACCACTCTTCTAAACCAAACCTTCTGAAAATGTAAATATCAGCATAAAAGAGCAGGCAATACTTACATAAAAACCTTCACACATGCTAAATCCTCCCGAACACAGTAGAGTCTTAGCCGCAAAATAGAAATGTACACTGCTTAGTTCAAAGTACAGTAGAATTTGCAGTGGTGGAATACATAGGTATTTCTTTCTTCAAACTGACTATTAAATTTTGGGGAAAAGGTACCACCAAACTGAAAAAAAAAATTAAAATATATTTGGAGAACAAAAATGTATACCATTGCTACTTTTTTGTTGTTCTCCTGGAAATTTTCCTTTATAGCATTTACTAGGCTCTTAATTTGGAGTAATAATTTTACTTCTCAGGTGGGTCTTTTTGCCCCATTGTGATATGATGAACAGTCCTAACAATTCCATCACATTTAGTATGGTATATATTCCCAATAGTGAATATATTACATTTGTGATCCCAGAATATCCATATCAATAGAGTTATTGTATAAGCCAAAATTCTTTATTCTATTAAGAAGTAGGTTAATTAAGAAGGTAGCTGTAAGGAAAATAAAAACCTTATTAATTAAGAAAATTAAAAAAGAAATTCAATCAAATAATACAGAATACAGACTATATTTGATTTTCTACTAATACTACTATTCTACATTTACTAATGGATGAAACCATTATGTTTTTGTAAATGAGTTGTCAGTTATGAGCTGCTGAGGTACTTTTTCTATTAGTTTAATTCTGTGTATACTCCTCCAGTTTTGGAAGTCTTTCTGGGCAAAATGATTTCATGTTATATTACCTATTTTGTGTACAAACTAGTCCTCATTAATCTATGGATTTCACAATTCAAGAAAAGTATCAGACATTCTAAAAGGCCAACAAGATTTCTGGAGTGCCTGACAAGGAGAAACTGACAGAGCTGGGACTGTTCAGCCCTAAAAAAAAGACATAGCAAAGGCAAGACTTTTGTCTACAATAACCTGACAAGAAATTGTCGCAGACATGGAAGCACATGGTCTTGGTGTGCACATGAAGGGACAATAGACAGCAGATGCTGAAACTACAAAAATTTTAAATGGATAGTAAAAGAGAGAGGATTATCAAATAATGGAACCAGTTCACCAGAGAGGCTGTGGAATCTGCATCATTTACCATATTAAAAACCTGCATAGGGCCCTGAGCAGCCTGATGTCAAATTACCAGATTTTGAGACGAGACTTGGACTGGCTGGCATTTAGAATCACCTCCAGCCTATTTTTGTGAGTCTATTTTAAAATTTCATGAAATAAAGAAAAAGTAAATTCAATACTACTATTCTTATATTTGTCCTTCAGAAAAGGATCTAACAAAAGAAAAGGAAATTATTCATTCAGGCAGGAGTGTATACAAATATTTCTTTTGTTGTTTGTGTATTCTATTTCTTCTGCATAAAGTTCAAAGAGACAGAGTGGTGAGGTTTTCTCTGTATTTTGCTCCAATATTTATAATCTTTTATGTGCTTGAGCACTAAATACGTCATGCTTGTACTCAAGCAAGTCAAGATCTCAGAAGGAACAAGGACAATCTCTTCATTTACCTATACTGCTCTGGCTCCCAGATGCCCTTTAGCATGGTATTTAAAGTCTATCATTATTTCCTGTTTCAGCACAATTAATTCACCTTTTCTATACAGCCTGTTTTATCTTCCTCCTATCTTTTCTTACATTTCAACCTTTTCCACTTTTCATCCTAGCTAAGAGCTCTTCCCCTTCTCAGTTTTATCATTCCTTGTTATTAAAGTAGTCCTGTAGTGGCATTATTTCATGTTCGTGTCATGGCATTTTCTTCATTTCCTACAGCTTAGTTATGTTTTATTATCTTTTATTACAGCTTGTATGATCTCATCCAATTCTAACTACTACAGAGACTTGGTGCATATAGTCCTGTGAGAGTTTCAGAACCTTTACATTTGATGTTTTCCCCCCAATTTATAGAGATATTTTAATTTCCTGACACAGAACAAATATATCTTAGCTTGTTTTCTTTTAATTTACCAATGATCTTTTCAAGTAGACTGTGAAGATCTATACACTTATGCTTTATCTTAATGCAGATTTTTATCTGATGCTCTCTGCAAGTATTTACTGTCTTTATCATACAACAGACTGATGTTGATACCATATTGTGTTCAACACTGAATAAAAATTTGGTACAATTTTTGCAGTTGAATGTATGCTTGCTACATCTATTGGAGAATATTTGGTGCTCCTCACAGTCCTTGTAAAGCAGAAAGAAATAAGATAAGGATAAACGGCTTTAACTGCAGACTCTCTACCAGAGGTGTTTTTATTACAAAAAGAGTAGAAGTTGGTCTTACACAATGCAGTAAAAAACAACAACAATAAAAAAAAGTCATCAAGAAAGTCATAAGACAGCATTATGAAAGATGGAATCAACAATATATAATAATAATGAATCATAATATCTCAGAAAGATATCCCTGTTGTGACAATCCCACTGTTGTAACTTCCCAAGACAAGTTCAATTAAATAAATTATCTGTTGTTTTAGAAATGGTTTTCTCAAGTTTTTAGTAATAAAAACATACCTATTTTTAGGTTTGTTTGCATACAGTTTTAGGCAGTTCATCAAAGGAAATGAGTAGAGCTGTTGAAAATAGTACTTTGACATTTACATATACTTTTCCATTTGTATTTAGGAACATTTCTTGGAATTTTAAAATATAAACTAGATAACCATAGAGAATAATAAAGCTAATTCTATTTTACCATTTTTTCAGGTTCCCTGTGTGATGTTATCCAGGAAAAAATTTTGGAAGATTCAGTTCAGACTGGAAGTCAGGACAATTATGGAGAGAAGCTGTGAAAAATATGTTATATTTGTCATAAAACAGAACCATTATTAATATTTGAGGAATGAAAGAATTGGTTACCGGATGAAATGAGCAGTCATACAATACAGAAGTAGGAACATTTGGATCACATATTCTTTTAAATACTCTTTAGAACTGTGTATAGCTGAATTTCTTGCTACTCAGTCATCTGATACGCAGATGTGATGAGAAGTGTATATTGAACTAATCATAACTAAGAATTTAGACTTCTAAGTGTCTCTGTTCTCACAGAAGTAAACTTGTTAAGCTATATTGAAGATGGCATCTATCATGGAATCACTCCTGGTGAAGACACACAAGAATTTTTTTAATTCAACATTAAAACTCCTCTGTCCCCTTAAACCAAAATGTTGTTCACCTGAGCTATCAGCTCTATAAAGATGTTTCACCACAAAGACTTACCTTTTCTGGGTATTTGATGAGGTGGGCTGATGGGTCTCAGCAGAGGTTACTGTGTTCAGCAATTTGCATGTCACAAGCTCTCATCTCAACATGGAAATCAAGTCCATTTTTCACTGTCATCCTTTCCACTTTGTGCTCTAACCCTATGAAAGCATCTTCCCCAGTGAAACTCATACCAGCCACTCACATTGTAATTATCCCAGCAGCCAAAAGCCCAGTGATTTATTGGCTTTATTCTAGCTGGGATAAAATGTAAATCTGGATAATAGCTGTCATTTTCAGGTTCAGAGCTGGGAATGTGAGATAGAGATTGACTTTTAACTGTCCATTTCCTTAGCTCAGAATATTATGCAGTGTTTCATTTTGGCTTGTGCGGGATGTCTGTCACTGCAGACACAGCAACCTCTGACCACATCAGGGTGTCTTAGCCCTTTTAAATTGCTTTGTTTGGGCACCTCCCAGAAATTTTCCATCAAAATAACTTTTCATTTGGGACTGACTATTTTCCAGACTAGACAATATTTAGTAAGTTGTGGGTTTTTCTCTTTTTTCTTTTTTTTCTCTTCCTCTCCCTCCCTGCCACCCATGGTACTGAAAATTTGGGAGGTCAGCTTATAGATTTTAGCATTGGTCCATTAAGTTATTATCCAAGAGAAGTACACAGCTGAGGAATATTAGCACAGCTGTTGATGTCTTGTCTTCATATCAATATTTGTTTTATGTTTGTGCTGGTTTTTACATAGTAATCTGCTTGGTACATCGTGAAAACCTTTTTCTGATTTTACTACGTATTAAACAGATTTCATAATGCCTACTGGTATATTCTGTATTTGAACTGCCAATATTGAATATAGAGGAATATATGTTGATATGGTTTCTCTACAGCAGTGTATTATTCAAACTGTATTTTACATGAATGGTCGGTAACATGGAAGGAAGATGCTGTTAATGCTTATGTGTTATATAAATATCACTATCCTTCCTACGTAAGATGTGTTAGCTAATGTACTCTTCCATTTCTTTTTCTCTGAAGCAAAATTTGCCAGAAAGTAGTAACAAGGGCTCTTCATAAACACAGATCTCTGATCAGTATAGCGAATATTTTTAAAATGCCATAGATAATATACAGTGCTCAAAGTATTACTATTATCCTCACAGTTTTTTATGAAAGTGAAAGAAGTTACAGGAATAGACTAGAGCCAAAAACAAACATACATTTGTGTGAATCATTAATGCACAAAGTAGATTTTGAAAAATGAGCTTCAGTGAAACATAAAAAAATCTTTTAACAGAAAATGTCTCTTTTTTTTCCTAAGTATTTTAAATTAAATCTTTACACAATAATGTGATATTTGACCATGTTATATATACAAAGTATATTACATACTTAATAGAATTCATTCTGTAATTGACAAGAAGATTGGTTTTCCATAGTTAAAGCTTCCTAGTCTCCACTGAGATACACACATGAACAGTCAAAATCTATAAAATCCTTCTTCCTTTAAACATAGCCATCCTATTTCTACTGATCTCCATTTTGCATTATGCAGCATAACTGTTCCTGACAAGAAGTCTGTGCAGTCAGTAGTATTCTAGTTGTTAACACTCCTTTGATGAAAATGTACATGTTTAAAATTAGAATGATATTTCTTCAGACTTGCAAAACATGAATATATTTTACATAAAAGCATATCAGCTCTCTTTTTAAAATAAAAATTCTTTTTTCTTTTTCTCTTTAAATTAGTTAATGTTCATTTGTGTTCTGGTTTGAAATATGGTCTGGCAACGAACTGTTCTAATGCAGTAACTACATAATTTTAATTTCCATTTACCACTAGAAACAACTGAATTGCTAGTTACTAGGGGAATAGCTTTTGTTTTAATTTGATACAATGATTATACAGAATGATGATTTGGACATTAGCAGAAGTTAGATTACCAGAAATTCTTTACCATTTAGTAGTGTGGGCCTAGATATGTCACAGTGACAGCCTGTTGTTCATACACACATTGAATTTCTCCTGGATGCATCTGTACTTGATAAGTTTTTGTTTCAGGTGGAGTCATGCTACAGCTCACTGCAGTTAATAGTGCTTGTTTTAACAGTAATCCATCATTTCTCTAGCACTAAGGATGTTCTGCTGGCTGACATTTCATGTTGTTTACCACCTGCATAATGTTTGAAAGAAAGTGTCTTTCCCCACCAAGTAATGATTGTTCGGATTGTTTGTTTGTTTGTAGAAGCTCATTCTGTGTAAAGGAATTTAAAACAATATACTGTTAGGTTAGGGGGAGCTGGTTGTTTAGCCCTTTGCACGGAAG
Source organism: Vireo altiloquus (assembly GCA_013396875.1). NCBI lineage: Eukaryota > Metazoa > Chordata > Aves > Passeriformes > Vireonidae > Vireo > Vireo altiloquus. The sequence continues at coordinate 8,875 of VZRF01004109.1, read as the reverse complement.
AATTAGTATTTTATATTTAATTACTTCATTTTGTGGTACTGGCTCTCTGAATCAGTTTCACCTGTGCAGATTGATAACAAGTTTACATAACTTTTAAAGGTAATATTTGATGTTATTGAAAGGAAGATTCATAATGCTTTTGTAGAAACTGAGAATGCCATGTATGATTTCTGCAGTGAAACCAAGGAAACTCTATTTGTAGCTGTATGGACCATAAGACACAAATGGATTTTGGAAGATGTCATCATCAGCACTTTTCTACAGCTCCAAAATGATTGTGTCTGTGGGCTGGTATGTTTTTATACTTGAAAAGATTAATCCCTTTCATACATATTTTTACTCTCTACGTCTCTTAAGCTTTGTTTTTTTGTTTTTTTTTTTGCAGCTTGAGCATTTCAATTGCAAATCTGAATAAACAGATGAGATAGAAAGGCTACGAAGAAAGTGTTCTAAATATAATTTTTTTGAGGATTTGCAGGTTTTCGGCCCCTTCCATTCATTTGTTAGGTGTGCTACTTGATCTCAATCATACTTAACAACCTCAATTATAATCTGCCATGGTTTTGAAGTGCTTTCTCATCATAGACACAAAGTAATATACATTTATTTTTCCTAAGAAAATCTTCTCAAACAAATTGGAACGATCTGCTTTGAGCCATCCATCTTTTTCATTGTTGTTTTTTTCCTTTGGTTAATAAAGATAGAGAGTTGTGCTGCCTAAAGTTTCACTCATGTTTAAATACTTCTTTTGCTATTCTTATCTTTTACTTCTCCTCAAATGGTAGATTTAGGTTAATGAAGTAATTTCAATTTACAGTATTGTTTAAGTCAATAGAGATATGGGTATCTAAATTGAGTGTTTGGAGTTCTGCACTACAGAAAACAAAAATTGCACCTGAAAGATCATAAAAAGAATGCATAATCTGGTGATAGGATTTTCAGGTATACCCATGAGTTTACCAAGACCCCAAGTGACATAGATATGCAAGAATATAATTATCTCTCTTCCTTTCTTCCTCTTCCCCTCATTCTACTCAGCCCTTCCTTTCTTTCATTTATTTATTTTAGTCTTTATTGCTGCAGCTTTATCTTAGGTTTTCCTAAAGTGTCTGAGGAAAGAGAACAACACAGGAAAACGGTTTTTGCTGGTTTGATATTGACATGTGTCCTGTGCTTTTCTCTTCCTTTCATTCTTATTGAATTGGGTATTCTAGGCTGCTAGTAATTTGAGAATAATATATATTTCAATCAGGTCTCTTTGAGGTGCCACACTTCACAGACTGACTGAATGCAAGGTAAAATAAGCAGCCGCCCCAGGAGAATCCCATATTTTCCTTCCTTTCATTGCTTATAATAGAATTATAATGAAAGAAGAAACTCTAAAATATTATTTCTATAAGCTGGCCTGACATTAGGTAGGAAATTGCAAACATTTTGTAAGCATTAACCCAAATTTGAATCCAGCATGACAGAAGACATAGGTCTTTAATAGTCTTTATTTATTGCCTTGTAACACTTGCATTAACAAAGACTTTCAATACTAATAGACTTTGCTGTTCCCTAATGATTTTTAGAGTCTGATTTAATAGAACAATCATAGCTCACCAGAGCAGTTTACCAAAAGTTTCACAAGCACAATATTAGCAATTTCTGTTTGCTTCCCTGATCAAAGTACAAATATTTTTATGATAGATAAGACAGATAGATAGACAGATAGATGACAGAAATTAAAAAAATTAGGATTATATCAACAAATCAATATCTTTGCCATTTCAGGATTCTCTGTTCTCTGAAGGACATAATGCAGTAGCAATGAGAAAATCTAAATCAGAGGAGATGATACAGGTCTGCAGGGCAACAATGATCAAGTGTGGATACAAATCGCATCTCAAAACTTAATAGCTGTTCCAAATTGAAAAGAAAAAAAGAAAAACCCTTATTAAAATCAAAGTAAATAATTATTTTTAGCAGGATTCTTTGTGTCAGGCTAAGTATTAAAGTTTTTAAATATCACTTTAAAGGTGAAATGACATGAAAATTTTGTTGAAGATAACGCTAAAATTCAAAGTGATTTTTGTAAGATTAGGCTGCATGTGAAGAAAAATACTGAGTGGAGAAAAGAAACATACGAATCTGAATTATCCCCTTGGTGACCTGTGTGAATGATATATTTCAGCCTGAGAAGCCAACTTAAATAGAAGTTCTGGCAAAAACTAATACACCAGATTTATTTATCTGACTGCTGCTTTCTCCAAATGGAATCCTGACTTGCAAAATTACTTTCAGTTTATGAAATGTTTAATGCAGTAATATTTCTTTTTATGATGATTTAGAATAAACTGAAATCTTACAAACCAATATTTACTCAATAAATTTCCTTGTGCTGAAAATTTCCAGTCTGTGGAAACTAATTTCATATATAATGAGAGAGAAAAAAAAGTGACATCTGTTTATAACAGGAAACTCCTCTGATTCATTTATAGATCACCATTCTGGCTGATCTGCAGCATCAACCAGGATTTATCAGAATTTTGTCATTATTTATAGAATGCCTTCTCTGGAAAATCTCTTAATTCCATAAAAAAAAAACACACAACAAGATCTACGAACATATAATGCATTTGAAGTACAAGATAATTCATTTGTGATTGCATATTTCTGGAATATTTTAATGTCATGTCACTGTTTACAAATGAAGAATAGAGGATCAATATGTCTTATTAATGAACACATACACATTTCTTCACCTCCCCTGACATTTTTACTAACTTCATATATTTTAACAGAAGAAAAAGTCAATTATAACTTCCAAACCTGGAAACCTAATTTTCAGTGCCAAATATTCACCCTAGATACCTGTAAAAACTGAAATGTACCTCTGAATGTACATACCAGATGGAGTTTTAAGCGAGAAGAGTGACCATTTGGGCCCTTGTCATGACACAATCCCAGCTGGTATCTAAGTACCATGCAGAGGCTGTGGCGGAATGCAGAAGAAGGTTTAGAAAAGGTACAACCTGTGAGTTGAGATAAGAACAACTTCAGAAATGAAAAAAAAAACAAATCAAAAATATGGAGAGGGAGACAATAAAAAAGGAGAGAGATAAATCCCAAGCAGAAAAACGATGCACAACACAATTTCTCCCCACCCCCTGACTGATGCCCAACCTGGCTCCAGTCAGCAGTCAGCAGCTCCTGGCCAAGTCCCCCCAGTTTATATACCATATTCTATGGTATGGGATTTCCCTTTGGCCAGTTTGGGTCAGCTGTCCTGGCTGTGCTCCCTCCAAGATTCTTGTGCACCTGCTCACTGGCAGATGATGGAAAACTAAAAAGCCCTTGACTTAGGATAAGCCCTGCTCGGGAGCAACTCAGCCATCACCATGTTATCAACATTATTCTTGTATTAAATTCAAAAAACAGCACTGTACTAGCTGCTATGAAGAAAACTAACTATACCCTAGTAAAAACCAGGACAGCTTTTCATGACTATCTGAAATACAAGATTTCAATAAAAAAAAGAAACACATTTTAAGATTCTGTTAAGCTTCCCCCTTATAAGATGAAATACCATTTTATAATATAAACCCACTAAATGTTAATTATTGTAAATTAGCATTATATTTTTTTGGGGAGTTTTCTTTATATAAAAGAAACATTTCTTTTATATAAAAGAACATTTATAGAAAATAAACCTTCTCTACTTTTCTGAATGTCTTCTTATTTCCACATTTTTTGTGCAGTCTTATAACACTCTAGGACATTCTATATTGTATGTGGTACACCATTACTAAACTCAAAGGGTAGCTGATGGATTTGTCATGATTTTTATAGAAAATACATAATTTGTGGATTTTGACAAAAAAATCTATTTCCTCACCCTACCCTTAAGACACTAGTTTACATACTTTAAATGGTTTTTCTTAAAAAAATGCATTTACTTATGATACAAAATTAATGAAAGAATAAGAAAGAAATATATGTGTATACATATTGTAGGAAAAAACACTGTGTGTTGCAGGACAAGTACAGAACTGTGTTAGACCTTCCATCTCTCAGAAATCTTGTGTTTAGGTGCATGTATGTTATAAAGGACACGTCCTACTGAAGTGAGTGTACTTGTCTGTTGTCTAGACAACCAGCACAGGAACACTTTGTTTGTGTGTTCTGTATAAACTGAACACACAACTTTTGCACCACTAAGGCAATGAACACAGCAGTTTCCAAATGATCCTGCTGGATACAGAGGACATGTGCCATAGTAAGTCTCTTAAATATGACTCTCAGAGCTCATACATTTTGTTTTCCCCCCAAGAATATATATTATATATAGATTTTTTACCCAATTAATTTAGTTCTGATCTTCCAAGCTGAAAACAATAAGTTTTAATCCATGTGCTGAGTGGATTCTCACTGTGCTGTTGATGAACTCTGCTTTCATTTTCATTACTAAAAGTTATAAAATTCAGAAGTTGGGGCAATTATAAAAAAGTTGTGTATTCTTTCATTTTCTCTTTGCTTCTTGCAGAGCAAAGGCACGAACATATAAAACCTCTACTGATTATTTCTTTGGGCTATATGGTTAATTACAGAATTGATGATGGAATAGCATAAAGATTGACAGAAAATCCTTAGAAGCAATCTAAGTTTGTCTTTTTTAATGTATATGCTCATTAGTAGTCTGTCCATTTTTTATGAAGTTTCTAGGATGACTCCAGGCTGTTCCTAGACTCAAAAAGGTCCTCAGTAAACTGCAAAGTAGAAATCCCTTTTTTCCCCCGCTGCACTTTCATAACTGTTATGTTACTGTCAAAATAAATTTCTCTTCACCAGTCAACCAGTCTAATACCTCAAACAATTGTCTTTTTCATTTCTCCTTAACCTTAATATCTGTTATTTATAGCTATTTCTTATAGAGAGAGTATATGTGCTTGTACTTCAGCTAGGTAACTTCTTGTCCATGTATTTGCTGTTTGCTTTATATGTTAAAATAATTTTTTAAAACCACCATTTTCCCTTTTTTTTTTTCTCTTGTTCCAATGATGCCTTTCATGCTTTGCATGACAGTGCACTATTTTCAGCGAGTAGGAACTCAATTCTCGCTCCTGTGGCATAGGACTTAATGTTGTTGTCCCCTTAAACTCATAATTTTAACCTGAGGTTTCTGAACACCACATTGCTACAAGAAGTGGAAACGTAAAATTATGCTTTTCATATTATAATGTTAAGTTTTGTGTAACCACAGACCTAGGGATCAAAGTCTCAGTTTACATATCATTATATAAAAACAAAGCTATGGAAAATGGGTCCCTCTTATAAGCAATTTGCAGAAAAACATATGACTGGCAATTGTTTGAACCTGAAGCTCTGAAACAGTGTTAGGGGTTATGTAAGTTTTACAGGAAAGGGAAGGGAATGAATTTTCACAGAGAAAAAATAACTAGTGTGGGGGAAAAAAAAAAAAATCCGTGGGATGGTCTTCTGACATTCCCAGTGAGTGGGGCAGCATAAGGTGCTAAAGGTAAATGAGTACAAGGTGACAGAAAGTACCACATCAGAAGTTAATTCCACATGCTGAAGGTGAAAGAGATGTTAGGTAGGTTGGGGATAAATCCATGATATATTTGAAGAGAAGTAGTGTTCTTGACTCCGTGGAGAAGTGTAAGCCAGCAGAATGTCAAGAGTGACACCATCAAAATGACAAGGTAGAGAAAATCACTGCAGCCTCATCTGAAATGGACAAAAGTTGTGTTAGACAGCAGTTTTCACAAAAAGGAAAGAAAAGGATGGTTCAGTAATTGACAAGGTGACAAGAGCCAGGATGAGAGTTTTAGGTATGGGGTCTGACAGCAAAGGCTGGTCCTTGATAAATGAGCGCACACAGAAGTGAGGACCTCAAGAGCTGTGACCTAAGCCAAAGATACATGCAAGAAATGGTGCAAAGTAACAAGAGTAATTATGTGATCAAGAAACATGGCATCTGGGAGAAGGGAATCCAGAGAAAATAGTGAAAGTTTGATAGTTTTCTGTATTTCACAGTGAATAGTAATAACCACAAAAAAGATTCCTGTAGTACAATGAAATATGATGGAACATAAAATATGTATCAGTTGTAACTTAAGCAAAAAGACACCTATTTATAGCTTTTTGTGAAATTTAATGTGCAAATAAATATTTAAAATCGATATGTATAAATAAACATGCAAATAAATATACCCATATATAAAATTTAATTAAGAAGCAGATTTTTAAGATCACCCTGCAACAGGTCCTTGGTTATTTGTTTTTTACCACCTATTTTTTATACTTAGTTGTTAAAGGAATAAATTAATTCTTTGGGTTCTCCCTATATTTCATTATGTTTCGTGTTTATGTTGGATTCACACCCTTTCTCAGACTCCATGTCTGAGTCCCTGAGCAATTACAGGTTAGGAACTCAGTTCTACCTCCTGTTAAGCTAACTGCGATTTACATCAAGTTCAACTTGGTGTCCTTGAGGAGAGAGACAAGGAATGTTGAAAAACAATTGAGTCACACATTTGGTGGAAAGTATTATTTGAACCACTTGTATGTCTAAGAAAATATATCTGAAAATGGGTGCAATTCTTCACCCATTTTGGTTTTTGGATATACCTCTGTGAAATACTCTTTTAGCCGGCTAGTCTGTCATCTTGTCAGCACTTTCCCACACTCTCCAGACAGCCCATGTCACCGTGCAAGTACCATGGATTTGTAAAGGTCTGTAGCACTTTAAATCCCATCTTTCCAGCTCAGTGAATCAACTACATGACATCAGCCCAGAATCTGTTACAATGCAATATAAGAACCCACTTTAAACCGATAAATAACTCTGGCTGAGCTTCCACACTTCGTTGATATTCCATTATTAGTCCTGGCATTTGGGAAACAAAACCTTTTGGTTAACCATCAAACGAAAATATCTTTTTTTTTTGCTGGCCAGCCTTCGCGTACGAAGATCCGGGGAAGGCCTCTTTTTCCTTTCAGACCTTCCAGCCTGCGCACTGGATTTTTTAGGTGAGACACAGGGCGCGCAGATCTGAGCCCACCCTTTAATCCCGAGGTTCTTCTGCCGGGCCAAAGCGATTCTGGACAGTGGCAGTGAGGTCCTCCTCAGGACGTAGGCAGATTGCCCCCTTGCAGGGCTAACGAGCTCTGCCTGCCCGGGGAGCAGCCTGGCCGGGATTCGAACCCGAGCCTCGGCAATTTGCTATGCCGTGTGCTTAACCACTACACCACCAGGGCTCCCGAAAATATCATTAATAAGCTGCTAACTACTAATAATGTACAAATATTCTAAGTGTGAAGTGAATGACTCCATTTAAAAATTATTTTGTCACAATATAAACATAATTTTTATAGTGTAGTCATCTCTAATTATAATGAGTGGGGTCTACGGTCATCTTGTCCATAGGGACAAGGAAGAATGGATGGACATGATGTGGTGGGCCCTCAGTTAGTTTTAGAACTGTTTTCTCCTTCCTCACTCCTTTCTCACAGCAGGATTCAATGGTTATATGCTTTAGATAGACCAGCAAATTGAAAGCAGACTATCCTTAATTTTTATTAACTTTTAGCAATATTATCAATAAAAAAAATTAACTGTTTGTTCAATTAACATATTGAGAATTTCTGGGGTACATTCTTCTTAACATCTGTAAAAAAAAGCTGAGTTTTTTTAAAATCCACCTACTAAAGCGCTAATTCCTTTATTGTGTAGGATTTTTTCAGATGTTCTATTGTCATCTTCAGGAGAATATCAGTGCATTGTACTGGTCATATCTATGCTTCCCTTATTTTCAATGGTGTCATAATAAGTCTCATTTAAAATAGGCACATGTTTACAGTAGAAAATCCCTCAGAAAAGTGAATCTCCAAACCAAGAAAAAATAGAACTTGCATAATGAACGCATTGTAAGCAATTTTACAAAAATGACATCTTAATTCCTCACAAAAATTATTTCTTCTCTGCAATACTGTATGCTGGTTTTTTTATATAAAACAGCTCTACCTCTGGTCTTACATTTCCTGGAGGCAGCTGATTGCCTTGACATGTCTTTATAACAGATGATTACAATCAGAGTCCCATGTAATTCAGTATCTGTTTTCAAATAATAAAGTTTAATCTAATAATGTTTTATTAAATTCTCAGTTCCTGTAGGACTGCTTTGGGAGGATATTCAAGGGAAATCATTTTATTTGGGAGCTCAACTGCTGGTTACCCTTATCTTTACTAATGAAAATTTATCTCAGTGTAACAGTGGATTCACTATTTTTCAAATTTTGATATTTTCTGAGTGGGGGATTTTGTTTGTGCATACTAAATTTTCAGCAGAGACTACATGACCTGAAAGAAATTACTTTATTTAATTCATTAATCAAAATATTAACACTTTTCTGCTTGAACATTAACTTTTAGAGGGGAAAATATTTAAAAGTGCCACAGCAGTTTAGTATCTCAGTGAACTGTGAAAAGGACATTTTCATAGCAAGGAATACCTACTTACCAAGACTTAAAACCCTTAGGAAAAAAAAGAGTTAAGTTTGCTGAAGTACCTCATTAGATATGCCCACTCTCCTTACATAAAAGGGTATAATTTCAAGGTTTCCAAGGGGTCTCTAGGAGAGAGGAACTGCACTTTCAGGAAGAATTCATACTTGTATCAAGTAATTTATAATCAGAATGAGAGAAATAAACCATTATCATAAGAATGTATTTTTCATAAATAAAATATTAGCATCTTGAAAAAAACCACAGGGTAATAAAACAGCTGGTTTCAGATCTTTCAGGAAATTTGAGAATTCTGAGAATTGCTTTTCATTTCTTAACTGAGCTGTTCATCCTTCCCTTCCCTTC